>JAQQZZ010131983.1:1231-13721 GCA_030265115.1 Mopalia vespertina | reverse complement strand
CATTTAGAAGCAGTGGCAGTAACATAACACAATTCTATGGATTTCAACTTCTATATTTATTATCGGGCAACGTTTCACTGCAGATACTAGCACCTTTCTCACGCTTGAGAAAGGTGCTAGTATCTGCACTGAAACGTTGCCCGATAATAAATATACAAGTTGAAATCCATAGAATTGTGTTATATTCTATTTCTTGTTGTTGAAATTGTGCTTTAAGGGCCGCTTCCCCAGATGGATTTCGTGGCCCGTAATTCTATTTCAATGGAATCTCACCTTTTAAGGACATAGTACAAGAAGGACAGGGTCCAGGGACCACCTACATGTAGGCTCTGGAAGCTCCAGATTCATCGGTTGGATACAGATTATAGCAGGATTATGGCAACATATTTATGAAATTTATCTGTCAGAACAGTTCAGAAAAAAGGGGTTAAACTGGTGTAGAACTATGTAATATTTCCTGTCTAACTTTTGTATGAACTGTTGTCTGCATGGGCGAATTTGATCGTTGAGCCTATACATGTAGGTTTGTCTAATTATTTTACTTTCTATCTTTTGAAGAAAGAAAAAAACACGACGTACCATTTTCCCCTCCATTTAACTCCTAATCTAAAGGACCTAACCATCTAGAAGTCTCTCTAGTGGGACATATGAACCACAAATATGTAACATTGTGCATTAGGTTCATTGTCTGGTCGGAAACTAATGATCCAATTCAACCATTTCACAAAAAGTTGCATAAACCTACTAATGCATTGCTAAGGGTGTTTTTTTATTCGAAGTGTGGATGAATTATACTTTATCTAATTCAATGTGGGGATGAATTATACTGTATCTAATTCAATGTGTGGATGATTTATACTTATCTAATTCGAAGTGTGGATGAATTATACTTGATCTAATTCGAAGTGTGGATGAATTATACTGTATCTTATTCAATGTGTGGATGAATTATACTTTATCTAATTCAATGTGTGGATGAATTATACTTGATCTAATTCAATGTGTGGATGAATAATACTTTATCTAATTTAATGTGTGGATGACTTACACTTGATCTAATTCAATGTGTGGATGAATTATACTTTACCCAATCCAATGTGTGGATGTATTATACTTTATCTAATTCAATGTGTGGATGAATTATACTTGATCTAATTCAATGTGTGGATGAATTATACTGTATCTAATTCAATGTGTGGATGACTTACACTTTATCTAATTCAATGTGTGGATGAATTACACTTTATCCAATTCAATGTGTGGATGAATTATACTGTATCTAATTCAATGTGTGGATGAATTATACTGTATCTAATTTAATATGTGGATGAATGATACTTTTCTAATTCAATGTGTGGATGAATTATACTTTATCTAATTCAATGGGTGGATGAATTATACTTTATCTAATTCAATGTGTGGATGACTTATTCTGTATCTAATTTAATGTGTGGATGAATTATACTTTATCTAATTCAATGGGTGGATGAATTACACTGTATCTAATTTAATGTGTGGATTAATTATACTCTATCTTATTCAATGTGTGGATGAATTATACTGTATCTTATTTAATGTGTGGATGAATTATACTTTATCAATTCAATGTGTGGATGAATTATACTTTATCTAATTCAATGTGTGGATGAATTATACTGTTACTAATTTGATGTGTGGATGAATTATACTACATTACTTATTTGATATGTGGATGAATTATACTGTTTCTAATTTGATGTGTGGATCAACTATACTGTTACTAATTTGATATGGGGATGAATTATGCTGTTACTAATTTGATGTCTGGATCAAATATACTGTTACTAATTCAAGGGTGGATTATAGTAAATCTAATTCAGCGTGAAATAATCTAATTTACAATTCCAACAAAGTATGGGAAGTGGGCATCATAGTATATCTAATAGAGTTTGAATAATAGTATGAATCATAATATATCTAATTCAGTAATAGCTTGTTTATTTGATTGGGGTTTAATGCTGTAATTAAGGCTATTTCACTATAGGACAGCGTACCAGCCCAATGGGTAAAGGAAACCACCCAAGAAATCACTGGCAACAAAGACAGATCAGGACTGTCACAGGACGAAATATAAAGACATCAAAGTCGGCTTCCTATTGCCCTTTATTTGTAGCACCAGAGCAACAGGAAGCTTCGTACCAAAGTACCCACAATTCAGTCAATGCATATAAAATATTTCTTGTTAGTTTATTTAATTATAGACAGCTGAATAAGTAACACGAAAAACAATTAACTAGATATTTACATATTAAACTAATTTTCATAATGTACTAAATAAACTAACAAGCCACCAAAGAAAGTGAACATGATGCACTAATAAAGTGACAAGCCTATGACAAATTCAACAATCTTCAAAAACATACATCCTCGAAATAATTAAGAAGTCTGTTTTAATGTACTGAACGAAAAACTTGAAAAATATTTAATTCAAGAATTTGTATTTTTAAGGTCCTCTCAGATGATTGTAGAATTCATTCGAAGACACTGAAATAAAAATAATTCCTTTGGCTTACCTCCCCTTTGTCAATCTTCTCAATCCCTTGACCTTTGTAGGCGTACATAGCCTTGACCTGAGGTACAGTCTTGGTTTCTATAATATCTTTTACAACCTCTCGTTCCACAATCTCCTCCACTTCGATTTCTTGAGGAACATCCACAATTTCCTCCTCAAAACCATTCTGTTCTGTTTGTTGTCCATTCTCAGTTGGTGCGAACTTTTGGGGAGAAATCTAACAAATCAAAAATAACACAGAACATCAAATATTTAATTCTCTACCACATCTGATTGAGAATGTCTACAGCTGACAATACCAAATCTAGACAAATCATAACGTTGAAAATGGAACAACCATAATCCTGATAATGGCATAACCATAATGCTGATAATAGAAAAAACGTAATGCTGATAATAGAAAAAACGTAATGCTGATAATAGAAAAAACGTAATGCTGATAATAGAAAAAAACATAATGCTGATAATAGAAAAAATGTAACGCTGATAATAGAAAAAAAGATAATACTGATAATAGAATAACCAGATTTGGTGAAATGCAATCCCACTCTTTGTCTTAATAGAAGAAAGCTAAATTTCAAGTTAATCACAAAATTTGTTATAAAGTTATGCATGTTCACAAAACATAGAAGTGAATAGTGCAAAATTATGCAATGCCTGCCATTTTATTTTACATAATTTGGTGCATATTGTATGCAGATTTGGTGAAATTCCATTCGTTGCCTTGATGTGAAATGCAATCCCATCCGTTGGCTTAATATTAGTAAGCTATTTTTCAAGTTCCTAGTTAATTATTGATTTTTTTGTCAAATTATCGTGTTCTCTACACGAAGTCGTGAAATTGCAAGAATGTGCAATGGCGGCCACTTTGTTTTAAAGAACTTGGTGAAATTCTATCTGGTCCATTATCTTAAAAGCAGGAAGCTATATTCCAAGTTTGATGTTAATCTGTAAATTTATACTCTACTTATCATGTTCATAACACATATAGGCATGAAAATTGTAAGATTATGCAATAACTGCCATTTTGTTTTACGGAATTTGTTGAAATGCAATCCCATCTGTCATCTTAAACGAAGGAAGCTATATTCAAAGTGTGCAGTCAATTTGTGAATTTGTTGTGTTCACAACAAATACAGGCCTGAATATTGTACAATATGCAATAACAATAATTGTTTTGTTTTACGGAATAGCTACCCCAATAAAGTTAAAAATGAACACTAAAATTTTCCTGCGGCAGGCTGCACTATTGCTATAAACATGAAATACAACTAAACAACAAGGAGTTTGCACCAATGAAAAAAAGAAAGGCTGTTGTACCCGAGCTCTATGCTTTTAATCTGCTCTCTCTGAAGTCCGTGCTATGCCATAGACATCCATACTACATTTAGATTGAGTCAATGAAACAGAAGTAAAAGTATTTTCTGAGGTGCTATTGGTAAGTGATTTGCACATTAACACCATGAAAGCAAAAGGTGGACGAACGGACTGACTGACAAATAACCACATACCATGATAAATCCTGTCAAATGATGTGCATATTAAATTTTAAAAAAAATGAAAACCATAACCCTGATAACAAAAGTCAAATATCCACAATTTTGGCATGTTACATTAGATTTGCATAAAAATCAATGTTGAAAAATATAGATATTAAAGTTAAAACTTTAAATTCTGTTGGTTAATTTTGTCCACTGAACTTACATTATGCTCGTGTCCAGCTTTAGTCATCATTGAGGAAAGTTCATTTAGTCGTTTGATTTCCGAATCAAACGTCTTGATCTCTTCACTCAGTCTATAATGACGAGAAAGTAGTGCCTGTAAAGAAATTCAAGACACAAATAACAGTCAAATGATAAATAAATTGGACAAAAAAAAAAATTGTCCGCTAAATTTGCAATTACTATTTCTGAAAAGGCTTAAACAATACTAAAGTTATTTATCAATCAATATTTTTTTCTTTAGAAAAGCTGGTTTTTGAGTGATCAATTGTTAAGAAATAAGATTTACCTGAGCATTAGCCTCATCCCTACCATAGTCATCACTGCATACTAAAGGCATCTTTTCTCTCATCCAAGCTTCAGCCTCATTTGCGTCCGTGTAATACTGTCAAGAAAAAGGCATGTGCAACCATGTACAGTTTATTGATGAATTTATTAGCTCATATTATTTCTCGTAATCTGAAACATTTTTTTTTATATAAATTTAGCTGAAGTACAATATAAACATGTCAAAAAACAATACGGAATCATTCGGGCACTTGTGGTATGGTAATGTTAGTGGCCTGACATGAAAGAAAAAATATTCTTAATTTAATAACAGATAACAAAATATAAACCTACTCGTTGCACATCAAATTGCAGTATTCCTGGTCGGAAATTAGTTTTAAATACATTACAACAATAATTGAAAACAAAAAATAGTTCCATATACCAGTACTGACATTTAACAAAATATCAAAAAATTTAAACCTATAGACATATATACCTTTTTTATAATAATAGTTTTTAAAATTTAAATCCAGTACATGTAGTGTAGAAAATTATAAAATTAAAACTGCTTTCATTGGGAACAAATAAATTCTTCAAGACAGCTGCCTATATGATCTAGTCTTGTTTGATTGGGGTTTAACGCCATATTAAGGTTGTTTCGCTCACATGACACCCCAATGGGTGAAGGAAACCACCCCCGAAACCACTGTCAACAAACAAAAAGATGACAATACAAAGACATCACAAACATATCGGCTTCCTGTTCTTCTTTTATAATAGCTCAGAAAGCACCAGGATAAAAGAAAGCTCCCTCCAACCATCCACCGTTTTCCAACAGAGATTAATTTTTTTTTAAACATAAATAGTCATTTGGGCGAGCAAACTTTACAAATAACTCCTATTGAAATACATAGTAGGCAAAGAAATGTTTGAAACATCCGATTTAGCCCAGAGTTAGTCGAAAATGCGCGTTTTGTAAACTGACAAAAATTGGAGACTGACCTATGCTCCATGACATTCTTGTACAAAGCACATTTTTGAAACTCTTGATCTGGTCTTAATCAGAGATTTTTAATTTTCTGTGTTTACTCATTCGTTTTACTATGATTTATTTGCAACGTTTGAGTGTCCAAATTACCATTCATGATGCTTTTTTTTTTCTATAAGGACACCTTTTTGTCTAGTCGGTGGGTAAAAAAAAGAGGAAATTTTTTGTTTATTTATTTTTTTGCTGTTTCCCAAGTCGTCGGGCTAAATAAAAATAAATAAATTGGTGTGGCCTAAATGACAGTTAACATTAACATTCTCACCTGAGGTTTGGTCAAAATTGAAAATATTGCGATATGTGTTGTAATATGCAGCATTTTTTCAGGTAGCAATAAACAAATTAACTTGTATGAAATTATCTATCATATTCTCAAATTTGTTATGGCACTCACTTGTTATACCCCCCTTCCCACACCTTAACGAATCTAGTCTGTAACTATGGCACTCACTTGTTATACCCCCCTTCCCACACCTTAAAGAATCTAGTCTGTATACCCCCCTTTCCCACACCTTAAAGAATCTAGTCTGTAACTATGGCACTCACTTGTTATACCCCCCTTCCCACACCTTAAAGAATCTAGTCTGTAACTGGTGACATTATTCATTTTAATATACTATCAACATTTTAATGTTGTACACCTTTATGATACAGTGCTAATTTGAAATAGCCCCCGAATAGTGTAGCCTACCTGTTGTGCTTCAATGGCATCTTCGAGTCGGGTTCTTCTGATCTTAGCTTGATCTCGCAGCTCTGCCCACTTGTCCTTAAGGTTACGTATCCTCAATGTGATTTGTTTCTTATCCCAATGGTTATTATTAACAAGACCTTGACCATTCTCAAACACTTGCTCTGTTATTGGCCATCGACCCTCCATTTCTGCCTCAACAGCCTAAGAGAAACGTAAAAAGTGCAGTATATGAAAAAAAAAAAAAACGTAAGTAAATCGTTAATTTAAGAGATTATTTTTGACTGTGGCCTTAGATGAGGGATTTCAGTCATGGGGAAAGAAACTCATTGCAACATGATCCATTCAAGGTATTTCCATTTTTAAAAAACTGCTCACAGGTAAAACATCAGAATATAAGGACAGCACATTTGCTGCAGTCGTGAAATCAATAAGTATCCTGATTTTTTATCTAAACTTACTTCATGTTTCTTTAAAAGTCTTAAAGCTGCATTAAGATCTTTTCCTACAGCCACAGATTTGGCTTCTTTGGTTTTCTCCACCACCCATTTTTCTTCCTCTTCAGAGTCCTGTATGAACTTATAATAAGCTCTGGTTCCCTCTAAATTTGCCTTCCTTTGGTCACTCAGGGAGTTTATCCTGTTAACACATTGTGATTTAATTGATTATAAATCTTAGAATAATTTTACATTAATTACTGGAATGTTTATACTGCTGTCAGATGAAGACTGGAGTTCAAAGGCAATTTAAGATATTTGCTTGGACATGTATACTCAATAGATTGTTTGTTTGATTGAAGTTTAACGCCGTACTTAAGGTTATTTCACTCATATGACCACGTGCTAGCCCAATGTATGAAGGAAATCACCCTCGACGCCACTGTCAATAAACAGAGACGAGAGGACAAAAACAGGACAGTCATAAATATAATGTTATATATATTGGAACATGTTTTGCTAGACATATCAAGTTGGACATACATATCATGTGGAAGATTTGTTTGATTTATTGGGGTTTAACGTCGTATTGAAGGGTATGTCACTTATAGGACTACGCATTGTCAATTTCACACTGTTCCTTGCTGAAATATGGCGGAAAACCAGGACGACGGACTATCCATTTCAGTTTCTTGCTTAAATATGGTCGAAAATTAGGAAACCTCATTGGGGTTTAACGTCGTACTCAAGGGTATTTCACTTATAGGACTATCCATTGTCACATGGTTCCTTGTTTAAATATGGTGGAAAACCATATGGAAGATCATGTGGAAGATCAGATCAAACTTGCCTAACATGCCAAAACTTACCTATCAAGATCTGTATTTAGGTTTTGTAAATTTTTCGCCAGAATTGGACTCTCTTGATGGGATGGTTGTTGTGACTTTCTATTGATGTTCCGGACACGTTTAGTAAGAGATTTAAGCTGGGCTTCCAAGAGGCCATGTTTCTGGATAAAGTCTTCAGTGGCCTGCAGGTGTTTACCAGTATCTTCTACTTTCACCTTCACCTGAACATCAACAGAACACATATTACAACAAATTTTAATGACAAACTTGCTTTATATGAATATTGTATTTTGGAAAACTGACATTTTTAATATTACCAATGTTTGGGGAGGGGGGAGGTAGCACACTGTTACAGGTGTAAATGCATTCATTCCTGGAGCAAGTTGTATGTGTGGTATTCAGTATTTTATAAAACACCACAAAAATTGTATAAAAAATTATTCATATTAAGTTAGGTTTTACACTGTGGTTAACGGAATTAAGAGTAAATCACTTATTTAAGGGCGCTGTACTCCAACAATAGGTAGCTACACTAACACAACCAGAAAGTGATTGTCTGTGTTGAAAACTGCATGTTCATCCAGCTAAGTAAAGACAGTACATCTCTGGTTAGAGCATGCTGCCTTTAGCACAAGGGCCCATTCAAATTAGAGAAAACTTCAATTAGGCAATAATATTACAAATTTGTTATTACAAACTTATTTCAATTTTTTATATTCACAACATTCATGTCTGTAAATAATGAAATCATGCAATGGCCACAGTGTGCACACTTGCCGCAAGATATCCATGTAGTATTGGTCAGGGTCCAATTTTCATAAGTTTAGGTAAAACTCTAATCACTATACAGAGAAGTTTTTAGGCAAGGTTTCCAGGTTCCAATTCCCAAATTCATTAAACCACATCGTGCTTCGACAGATCGATATAAGTAAAATAGTTATACACTGGCATTAATTTGGGCTTATAATATTTAGGACATTCATAAATTTTCCAGAACTCCCCTGGTAAAGGACATTCTAAATTTTTCCCTGTTAACTCATTTATTACAGTTTGAATGCCCAAATTACCATTTACGAAGATTTTTTTGTTTTTATTTTCTATTGGAAAACAGTTGTCACATGATTCAAAGATATGAAGGCAGCTGTGTCCAACGAAAGCAGTTGTCATTCCATAATTTTCTACAATACATGTACTTGATTTAAATTTTAAAAAATAAAAAAATAAGATATATAAATTTACTATGAAACTATCATCTTGTTTGTTTTCTATTTTTTAAATTTTCAGTTTTTATTTAAAACAACCCTTAAAGCCACTTGTATAATGTACATGTAAGTAACTACTTTTCCATGAATACTGCATTTTGATTGGCATTGACTAGGTAGATTTAATGGTATCTGTTAATTAAATTAAGGATATTTTTTTCTTTCTTGTGGGGGACACTAAAAGGATATCAAAATGTAAAAAATCTTCTACCGCAAACAGAGCACATTCTCTTCACTCTGGTTCAAACTCTTTACAGTGCCAGTAATGTTTCCAGGCTTATTTTTCCTTTGAACTATTCTCATGCATGCCTCAGTTAGCCCTCAAAGATGATGGAGAATTAACAAAGTTTAAACTGTTAGGTGACAGTACAAAAGTGCCGACGCAATCATAAATTGCAGTCACTCGCCTGCTTGGCGATGGCTGTTTTTAGCCATTGTGAATATATCAAACTTTTGCAAAAGTATCCCAATAGTGACCCCACCATCGCAATAGTTATCTGGACTATCGCAATAGAATTGATTGATTGATTGGTGTTTTACACCGTGCTGAAGGATATTTCACTTATATGACGGCGATGTATTCCACCAATAATTGACACTGGCACAACCAAGATGTGAAGGGTTTCCATAGTGTTGGAAAGTTAATTTTCCTCCAGTGCTAAGTAAAGACAGTATTGCTACTCTTCAAACAAAATGCACTTAGCCAGAGGGCTATCGCAATAGAAATATTCCTCTCAATAGCCACTGGTAGCTATTTTCAATTTAATGTGTTCACAGCATATACAGGCAAGTTGGTGAAATCCAGTGATTGATTTGCATTTAATGACCAGGAAAGAAGCGGTGTACTCCAACAATAGCTACAAAAAGACAACTATAAAATGTGTTGAGCCAGCAGTGAATGAAACCATGTACATGTATATAAAATATATTATTATTTATATACCAATGAAATACCAGGATTGTCTTCAAGCATAAAAGTGATATTTAACTGCAGTGTAATAACACTTTTTGTTATTACTCTATGGACCCTCTCTGGGCTACAATACTTTTTTGAGTGACGTCTGCACACTCCAGTTTGACAGATTAAATGGAGTGCTTCAGTGAAGAATGCACTGCAGCAAACACGGATATAGTGATATTGACCAGGTGAATTGATTTCAACAAGTCAGAGAAAATGAGTTGATACATTAAATAGAACAAAACAGCAATGCTTCAAACTGTTGGGCGTCGACAGCCTAGTGCTGCAGCTAAAAACCGAATCATGTATATGCGATTTTTTTAGTCCAAAATAGTTTTTCTTCGAGAGACAGTCGGAGATAAATATTATGGCAATCTAATTGGGAAACATATAAGAAAAATATAATCTTGTAATGTAGCAAAAACTGATATCTTTTTAATGCACACAACACTGATAAATGTTTATAAATGATTATGATTTTATTTTGTTTAGGCGTAGGAATATCGAAGGGATTACAGTCCCATTCTGACCATTTCGAGATTACAACTGATCGGTGAATGTGACATTGATTCTGTTTTTATAGTTGATATAAACAATAAATAGAATATTACACAGTTAAGTTTAAATACTATAAATATTGCTCTGGTGAATAGTAGAAAGAATAACCCACTCGACGCTTAGCGTCTCAAGGGTTATCTCTTTCAACCATTTACTCAAGCAATATTATTGGTATTCAAACTTCACCGTGTAATACCCTCTATCCACTTACTTCTACTTCTTTGAGTTCATCTTGTATGGTTTCGATTTCCCTGAACAGTCCCATTAGATTCTGAAATCCTGATAACATGAACTTTCTCTTCTCTAATTCTTCTACTAACTCACGCCATTGCTGGTTTATCTGTTGGTCTCTGGAAGAAAATAGCGATCATTCAGAGAAAGGCCAATAAAAACATAGGGAGAAAATTATTCTTTAGAAATGTTACATATAGATCTTGTTATATTCAGTGTAGCAAACTATATAGCATTGATTTAAAGAAGTTTCAATTCAACGAAAATAAATAGAGAAAAAGCTGTCAACATTTACTAGATGCCGAAAGGATCATCAATTTTAATATCGTTTTTGATTTTACAGATAGATCTTTTCTCATGTCATTAACTAAAGTTGTTCAATTTTAAAATCTTGGATAAACTGATTAAAAACTAATAGTTTCTGTACTTACTTTCTTTGAATAGTGTCCTTTGAATGATACTGGCCCTCCACTAGTTCATTTGCAAGTTCATTCAATGTTTTAAACCGATCACCCTGTATAGAGAAGTTTAAATTTCAAATTGAAAATAAATTCTCAGCATATACTATTTCAATGTTATCAACAGAGAAACAAAATTATAATAATACATACTATGCAAGACAAAATGCAGAGCTCTAATTATTGATAAGAAAACGAAAAAATTATTTTGTAGTGCGGATCATTGTCCAGTAAGCACAACAGTGAAATAATTAATTTTGGTGCGATACATGAATCAACTCAAAACATATACTCACTCTGGCAAGAATTTCAGCACTGATTGCTTCATGTTTTTTAATATTTGCTTCGGCTTGGGCTGCATTATTGCACACAATTTTTTCCTGGAGAATTTGAAACATATCTCCTAACCAGGACTCCCTAATGGCTGCCTGGAAGACAAGAAGTAAGACAAAATCTAATAAAACAATATTAACAAAATTAACTATGTTGGGATAAAAATACATGAACGAGCAAGTCAAATCGATAAAAAGATATAACTTTGGATGCATGGCATGTTATGAAAAGTATATATGTTAATAGTACTACTTTAATATTTCTTTTTGTTTTTTTCTGGTTGAAACATAAATAAGCATAATTTTAAACTGAAATAGCAAGATTACCTTTCTTCTAAATCTTTGGGCTAACTGTTCTAGTCTCTCTTGTCTGCAAAAAAAATATATATATATTTTGAATAAATGAAGAGAGAAAAATTTGCTATATATATATAAACAAATAAAATGACATTATATGTCAGAGCCGTGCCAGTGTAATCAATTTTAAGAAATATGATATGTCTGTAAGAAAACATGATCCTTCTAAATAGCTATGAGGAGAAGATTTAAAGAACAGTTTATTTATAGCCAAGTTATGTTCTCATAAAGTTTAATGTAAGTTTTGTTGTTAGAATAATTCCCATGTAATGTCATTATTTGTTTGTTTGTTTGATTGGAGTTTAACATTGTACTCAAGGGTATTTCACTTATATGACGTTGTGCCATCCCAATGGGTGTAGGAGCCACCTTCAGCATCACTGGCCACAAACAAAGACAAGACGGGACAAATACAGAAAAATAACAGGACGCAATACAGACACCACAAACAGATCGGCTTCCTGTTGCCCTTTAGCTCTGAGAGCACCAGGGTTTTATATTTAAATCAAATTTTTTTATTTAAATTAAGTTGGTTTTTAATCTGCTACAATGCTTGTTTGATTGGAGTTGTGTGCAGTACATTTGGTCCATGGGAGCAATAAAACACAACAATTGGAGTAATAAGACACAAAACAGGGTACAATAAACACAAAACAGAGTGCAATAAGATGCAAAACAGGGTACAATAAGTCTCAAAAGATCAGCTTGATGTTGTCACTTAGCTCTGAGAGCACCAGGGCAACAGATCAGCTTGATGTTGTCACTTAGCTCTGA
>JAQQZZ010131961.1:0-13723 GCA_030265115.1 Mopalia vespertina | reverse complement strand
TGATGTATGCTCGCACGAACTGCATGCTTGTGCACGTCGGAGTTGCTGTGTGTCATGATGTCTTTGACAACGCATTTCATCTAAAAATAATAATAATAATAATATCTCTTGTATTAAGTTTCAAGGAAATATTTAGAAATATCTTTTTTGGCTGAGTATATTTTAGTCGATTTGTTTTCTTTTCCAGTTACAATAATATCATTTAACACACGATATCTATGAAACTTAAATTGTCTTTACATGACTTTCGGTCAGATTAACCATCCTTCTCAGGAATATCTCTTCGCTGCCAGCACTCGACTTACACCATATAACAAGAAAATTGTGTGCTTAAATCTTTAAAAAAATTATCAATACATTATATAGTTAAAATGTCCGTATGAATTCATTTTATTTTCATATTTTTTTTAGTAATAGTTTCTTTTAAAACGATTTCTATAGACACGTTTCTCTTAAACGTCAAATCAAATATCACTGGTCAGAGAGTTCTATTTACAGTCTAGTATGGTTCACAGACCTTGAAGTCGTATTCAACCCTGACCATTTGTCAAGATGCTACTTCTCCTGTACCCAGAAGACGACAGACGAAGAAAACATCTCCCCAACAGCTCTTACAAACGTCCGCCATCATTATAGTTGTGAACAGAAGCTTGCCCAAATTCAATATATCTTTACGTCCAAGTTTTATACATGTTATCGTGTCTCGTCATTGAATAACGGAGGCTCACTACGCTCTCCAAACACTTTAACATACAATGATGTACAAACACTGGTTCATAGAACAGTGTCCAAACACTGAAACACAGTACAAACACTTTGATATACAATGATCTTAAAACTTTGTGATGTCCATATGCTGTACCACACAATGGTACCGGAACACTGTGACTTACAAGTTTGTGAAAACACTTTTGAAATTGAGGGGAAAAACGTGTTAATGAGGTTTATTGTACTATTTTTGGTAAAATCTATCCTATTTTACCAAACACAAAAATAGGTATCATCACGATCGAATTCCCAGGGGCGAATATGATGACCTTTCTAATCACGTAGATTTATAAATACGGAATCTCATCGAATGCTCTTATCAAAGTCGGCCACGGCCTTATAATGAAATCCTATTAATTTCTACCAACAACACACCAGTAATGTTCTCGAGGGACAGACGAACATAGTAAACAGTAGCAGATTGTTTTTGAGAGAGTTAACACGAATAACAATGCCTTGTGTCAAGACTTGCGCTGCACGCAAGGCATGGAGGTAAGACGGCGACGGTTTTTATCAAATGTTGTAGCCTAGAGATATTTGAAATGAACTATCATAACAAATACACGTGGCTGTTGTGCAAAAGAGCGTAGCTGATAGGCTGGGGTTCCCACGATTTTGGGTGTATGCTGACCATAGAAATCCAGCATATGAGGCTTGGTCAGAACACAATTCAACAGCGTTTTATCGCATGGTAGGTCTATAGCAGTCTATATATATAGATACCATGTATTCAAATGATGCCTTTTCTAAGCACTGGAGGAACGTTCATTTTCCAAAAAAGGAAAAACCCATCACATATATATTGGTTTAATAACGTTGTATGTTAAGTGTTAAGAGTACATCCTCACAGAAAAAGTATAGGAAAACATAGAAAAATCCTATAGGATTTTGTCCAAAATTCTTTAGGATCCTATATGATTTTTCTGTCAGGGCACGGCCACTACATAAGTGCAGTACGAATGAGTAAGCCTTAAAAACAATCAACTAGTTAATACTAACCAAATATTTTTAAATATGAAATATTTCTGAATTGTAAAGATTTTGAAATCACTAAAATTCTAAGATGTCAAATCTGACACCTATTACATAAATATTACATACTAATGTAACGTGAGGCTGCCATGTATTTTGTTGGGCGTCAAGATGAATTTTAGCTGAAACACCCGGCTTAACTGACTTTAATAAGGGTATAAGACGTGATTCGATTTCGGGTAATAAACGTGCATCTTGCATTCGGTTTTTGTATGTTACTAAGATGTTAGTTTGCAGGCTGTGCGAGCAGGGAAGCCATTTTGATATAGGGTTAAGTTATGTTATTACAAGTATTTAAAGAATTTGGTTGCAAAATTGATTATCTTCTAATGGAATGTGATACGCGGATCACAGGTTATCAACCATGCAATATTTGTATATTAATAAATTTTACACCCTGTTATAATTAACGTTGTTGGGGAAATCGAGACCAGGTGACCATCTGTTTTATAACAACCATGTCTTATATTGATGATATTCAAGCAGTACCGTGAACTGCCCACGCAGCATATAGCTATATAATTGGTGTGTCAAACACCGCTAATAAAGAGTCGCACCTTTCAATAAATATATCAGCGGCAGGTATCTTGACAACATTGGACACCCACGAGAGAGAGAGAGAGAGAGAGACGCAAGAAAACAATTTGTCTGATCAGCTCACATTATCCAATTGACTTGATCTAGAGAGACCCTCGAGGACATTGCTGACACGAATCTACACAATTTGCTTGTTTTTTCATCTAGTGACCTATAGCGGAAACTGGGTTTGTCAACAGGAAGGGAACAAAGGTTCTCGATTCCTTTAACAAAAATATGCCGGATGCAGGTCTATAGATAATACAATGTCTAGAACAGTGATGAAAGATTTGCCTGTTACATGTTTTAACAATTCCTCACGAAAACGTGGCCAGACGATGACCACCCAGGACTTGTCAACAGGAGGAGAACAAAGATTCGTGGCTTCCTTAATTAAATACGCTGGAGGCAGGTCTATAGGTAACACAGCCTCTATAACATTAATCAAGCACTTTCAATTGACATGTGTTCGCAATTTCTTATGAAAACAAGTGGGATGGTCAGATTTGCCCCTCCCCCTTCCAACTTCTCCCCTGGTCTTGACAACAACAAATGTTCTTTATTCCTTTAAAAATATGCTAGTTATAGACAACTCTTCGTGTATATCAGGCGGGTGGTTGGGTGGTTTACAAGTCCTCTCAGGACTTTATTGCCGTCAAACAATTGTTCACAAGTAGATGTAATAAATATAAATTTCTTTTGTGAGTAAAAGTAAAGCACCTTAGTGTAAAAGGTAAATTGAATCGGTAGATATTGCAGTGTCACCAAAATAAGTAATTAAAAAGCAAAAAAATAAATCAATAAATAAAAAGGGAAAACTTTTACTTCTTCAAAATACGATAAATGTCAATATTTTTTTTTTTACATAACCTAGAATTAAGAAACGTTAAGTTTCCCAAATGAAATTTTAACCACCTACTAAAAGCTTACGACGATGCCGTTTCACAGATGTCTTATTGTTTACTGGAATGAGTTTAATATCTCTCTAGGCAGAGTAATCTACATCCCATGCCTAACGTTCCGACCTATATTTAATGTAACAATGGACCTGTAACATTGTTTTTCTCAAAATCGACCCAGAATCCACGAAGACCTTTAGTTTGACGAAGATATGTGCGATTTGACTATTTGCTTTAATTACAATAGTTGATTGGAGGAGGTAATTTCATACTTTAGAGCCGATTCTACATGATTTTCTGAATTTATCCTCATGTTTATCTTGACAGGTGACTTAGTGGAATAAAAATCATTAATAACACATTTGTATTATTTTCAAAATTCTACGTTGGGAATTGTTTTATGAAAATGTCCCTGGAATGTTATTTGTCGTCGCTGCGAAAATATCATGCATCCTACATTATTTGTCACAATAAAACGCATAGGTCAATAAAGAAATTTAAAGCGTTCGTATCGCCATCAGACACACATTATGCAATATTATGAATACTTATCCTGTCCATACAACATTAAGAAGTACCATATAGATTTATAGCCCAATTCGAATTCCAGTTTCAGTGTTTTCGGGTTTAAGGTTATTATAGCTACTTTCAAAAAAGCTTTGTCATGGATTAATAAAAGCAGGTAGGAACAGAACGTCACATAGCAAAGATATTCCGGTCACTAAGAATTGTTTGTTCAGAGGTAATTATTTCACTGGATTGGTTCCTTTGGTGCCGTTTTTAGATTATGTTGTTTTAAAGATTAAATATAGAATACAGACATGTGGAAACTAATCAAATACACCATTCGGTGTACATTTTAATATATTTATTAGCAGTGGAAGATCAAATGTTAGTGTTTGCTGGCGTATAAAATAGTGTGCTTATTCATGATGTTCCGGAATAAAAATGGCCTTATGTACCATGTCAACATTATTTTACTCCGCCTCACACTAAAAACTTGAGTGTAGATCGACGTGAAACAGAAAATCTCTCTGTTGACGACATTCGAATGAAGGCGGAAGCATGCAAAGAAAAGCACTGAAAATACAAAGGATAACAACGGTATTTGATATCATACATATTACAATAGAGTATGTACTCGGGGCAGAAGGAAGATAGAGTTTAAATGTTTTCTTATCCATCTTGTTCTGACTGTTGAGGATTGGTAGATGTGTGTTCTGGTCCCGCCAATTATACATCAGCGTCAGGTTTAATAACAACTACCGCTACAATCAGACAGGAGGTGATACATCTAAGAGTATTGATCCCCGACACCGTCAGAAAAACTAACTGAAAAATCTAGTGGGGAAACATTACAGCCAACAATGGTTACATGACTGGGAAATAAATGTCAGTCTAATGGAAGAAATCGGTGCTTGTTCTTACGTTTGAGCTGCCCTTAATCCGGCCACGTTAAGGTGTGAGGAATTGTGTGGCCCTTTTGCAATTAGTGTTCTCTTCCCCTCGAGATTCAAGTTCCACACGTCGTCGTACAATTCTGTCAACTAACTAACTATCTGGAGCCAGTTGTTCGAAAGACGAGCCCCTGTTAATCTAAGGAATAATATAACACGCGGGATATGGTGCACTTCTTAGCTGGAGATTCATGTTCTTTACGCGTGCATTCGGTGGCTGCGTCTCAACAAACAAAAAAATAGCTTGTTTTCGTTATTTTGCCTTTGTCTTTTAATGACCAGTATAATCGGTAATAAAGGCGACAAATGACGTGACACGTCTTAATAATTCAAGCTAAGACAACGTTATAAAGAACCACAAAACCATGCTAGTAGTTCTTGATCCCATGAGGATACTATAACATGTAAGCTTCTTGTAACAGGGGCTTTAATATGGGGGTAGGCGTAACTTTTACGATCTCCTCTCACAACAGGATATTTTAACTCTCTTGAAAATAAGTAACTATATCGATAGTAATAGCTCTGGAAGAAGGCTAATTAGCAAAATAAGTAGCTTAAACGCGTAAGGAAAGAAAACGGTACAAAAATATACCTGTTCAAAATGCGAAGTCAATTTTTGAATCCTATATTTGCACGTAATCTTGAATTAACAGGAAATGTCCCAAAATAAATTTTAATTACGTGCTAATAGCTTACGACGAATCCGTGTCGCCGAGGGTAGATGTCGTATGTCCCCAGGGTTTACAATGAAGTTAGACCAATCAAGCCAAGTGCTGTCCTTGTCTAATTGTTTACTGGAGTGGGTTTAATGTATCTCTAGGCAGGGTAATCTACATTTTATTTCTATACAGCTGAAAGGTTAAGCCTCGTCTTCAGGGTCTACCCTGAGCAAGTTAATCGACTTATTTGTACAGAAGCTGAATTTCTTAATTTTATATTTAGGCTGCTTTGAAACATTGTACTTCTGAAACTCATTTGATAAGCGACACAGGTTTGATATGGACTTTCGGCCTTGGTCAACAAACGGTTGTTTTTTTGATTGAGGTTTAACGTTATACATCGACGGATTGTCCACTTTACACTGTTCCTTGCCTAAATAAGATGGAAAACTGGGAGCAAACCTCGTAAAAACCACAGAAGGACTCGATCCCGTGAACGGTACATTGAAGAAGGATTAGTAAGCGCACTCACTAAGCCACGACCGCGGGCTTGGAAGACAAAGGAATTGTACTGGTGATAGTGGAGCCTCCTGGCGGCCTTTATAAGGTTTGTCCTCTATTTTGCTCAAACCAATGGTTATCCACCGCCATAAAAGCGCCAATGACGACAGTTAAATAACTTCACGGTGCATGGCCCTTCGATAGCAGTGGAATAATCTACTGTGCCTTAAAAAGGTTCTGGACAAAACGAACAATTTATTTTAATTTGCCTATAGGACGTTTCAAATTTATCATGTTCGACAAGTGTATAATATAGCACATACAAACTATAGAATTTGGACAAATTTGAGTTCGAGACTGATGAATAATGATATCAGAGATGACCGAATGTTTTGGGAAGGAGGACAGATTTTCAAGAGATTCCTCTATATTGAAAATCTTTTGTCGTTAGGTCAGAAACTATCAAACGGCTTTACTAAATCATTACCAAATTTATAATGGTTTGTGTTTAGTTTTATAACGGTCCAAAATTACAAAAGCCTGGAAAATTGTTTCTGGTTTGTTTATTGGCTAATTGCTTTAAGTATGATGTAACAAACACGATCAAACACCACCATTTAGAATAGGCGGATGGACCGTAAGTATATTTTGCCGGTTAGCTCAACAAAACAGCAAACAAGCAGGAACTCCATCTGTATATTTGTCGACGTGTGTGCTTCCAACATGTATCCTTCTGCCGAAAGGGACTAGTTTCAAAGCGTCAGTCAATCTTTTCTACTTTAGTCAATCAAAGCACCTATTTAATTGCCTACTCCCATTGATCAAAATCTGATCTTGCTTAAACCCTAAGTACCTAGATAATAATCTATCAGAGTCAATTCTAACCGATACCCAATGAAGAGTTAATAAATCAGTCTCGATAAATTCCACCACAAAATTAGAAAAAGAACATTTAAACTCTGTGGGATACTGTCACCCAGTGGCCGATACCCAGTGTAGAGTTAATAAATCAGTCTCGATAGATTCCACCACAAAATTCGAAAAAGAACATTTAAACTCTGAATGGCCTGGCAACCAATGCCAGTTTCAGGGTGCTCGAGGTTAAGGTTATTATATCCGTATTTATAGTGCCTGGAAGTCACGCGGTGTGAACTGCGATATTTCACGTAATTCACTCCCAATTCCGGTTACTATCTTCTTTCTAATTTTTGCATGATAAACTGAAAGTTAGAAAGTCGGCAATTCTCCATTCCAGTCCTACAGTTGCACCCACAACAACACAGTATGGATATGAAAGATTGGTATTAAATCAAATAGGAACAGACATTTTACGAGGTACCCGGAAGTCAAGTAGAAGAGAACAAACATACATGCCCTAATGAAATCAAGGAGCAATACGTCACTCAGTTTATATATGCTCGTCACATGAAATTCCTTGTAATTTCCCTGGGTTGATTCTTTTGGTACCATTTTGAGATTACGTTGTTTTAAAGATAAATATAAAATACAGACATGTAAAAACTTATCGAATAAACCATTCGACGTAGCTTTGAGTAAGTATATATATTTTTTGCAGTGAAAGTTCACATGGTATTTTTACTTTGTGTTTGCTGCCGTAAAAATAAAGTGTGGTAAGCCATAATGTTCCGGAATAAAAATGACATTATCTACCATGTCAACAGTGTATTACTGCGCTTCACATCAAAAACCTGCGTGTAGACCTGAAACGGAAAATCACCCTGTTTAGACATACAACATATGTTGGTTATATTGTAAAGAATAACGGTGTTAGATATATTATTGGACATTAAGGTAGGTACTCGTGACAGACAGTAGTTTGAGATTAAATGTTTAACCCATCAATCTAGTTCTGACTGTAGAGAATTGGTAGATATGTGTTTTGGTCCTGCCACTCATACATCAGCGTCAGGTTTAATAACAACTACCACTACTATCAGACAGGAGGTGATACATCTTCAGGTATTGATCACCCACACCGGCAAAAAACTTAACTGACACATCTAGTGCGGATACAATACTACAAACAATGACTGTAGAAATAAACGTCCGTGTAACGGAAGAAATCGGTGTTTGTTCTGACGCTTGCGCTGTGCGGAATCTGGCCACGTTAAGTTGTAAGCAATTATATGACCCGTCTGCAGCTGGTGTAGTTTTTTTTACTCCAGATTCAGTTTAAATGAACGGTCATATATCTCCGTGCTCGCGTTCTGGTGTTTCCTCTAAAAAAACAAAAACCAAACTAATTTGTAAGTGAAAAAGACACGCTAATCCTAAAGTTGTTATATATTTATTTTATAGATTTTGGGGTTTTTTTTTTCGTTTGCATTTTTCCGTTTTTGTTGTAAATTTTTTTTATTTCCTTGTCTTGGAATAATCTTATGTTGACAACTGCCCAGATTATAGATAAAATTTGTCAGTGTTATCCTTTAAATTATGTTTGTCATGTAACTATAGTTTCGGGACTAGTACAATCGGTAATAAAGACGACAAATGACGGATTACGTCTATATAATGCATGCTAAGACAACGTAACAAGGAACCAAACTACTCTGTTAGAAATTCTGGATAATATTACATTTAAGCCTAATGTAAGATGAGATTTAGTATAGAGCTTGAAAATACTTCCACCTCATTTTCGTCCAACATAATATTTTTAACTATCTTAAAAAATGTTACTCTCTATCGTAATAGCCGTCAGCAGGTTAACTCTTTGGCTACCACAAGCGGCTCGGATTTCCTTCAGAGAAGGCGGCAAGCGGCAGTAAGTGGCTCGTCAAGTAGTCGTCATAAACTTACCCCCGATTGGCTATTCATCCACAACATGTTTAACCTAACCAATGAGCATTAACTTTAATGCCCAGAAGCAAACGTTGTACAGGACAACATACTAGGAAAAATATTTTGTATATATTTTATATAAATAAACACGACTTGAGTCAATTACAGAAAAAAAAATTAATTTAGCATAGTATAACGCAGAATTATAACTTTTCAGCTGGTTCAATCCTCAGCGTTGTAGCAGCCACTAAAATTATTAAATTTAACTTTTCTGACAAAGAATTGTAATTCATGGGCGGGCTATAAACATCATCCATACCGGCTTGAAACATACTATCATTACCTCTTAATGGTAGGTAGCAAATCTAACCGTGCTATTGCAATGTTATCCGGTCATCATTAATCTTACAGAAATGTGATCCAGAATAAGATTTTTGCCTTTAACGCTGGGGACTGAGTGACAATATATGGCACTCTAACAATACCCGTAATATTCATCAGGCATATTGGCTCGCCTTCTTTAATTTGAATTCCACTTCTGACTGTATTTCTGTTGACTAATACAACCTCAGTTTATGTTGTTTTTTGTGTTTCGTTTCGATGGTATTGTTTTAGTTGATGGGCATACTTTAACATGACGTAAAATCGAAGCTGTTCGGATTTGTTGTAGAGCTTTATTTTTTGAGCGACTATGCCATTTTAAGTAGGTCAACGACGTAAAACACCATTTAAACATACGAATAAAGAAATACTTTGATAGTGAGGAATAAGTCTCTCTCCCTTTGTTTACGCACAAGGCAAGTTTTTGACAAATTGACTCTTAATGACACCGTAAGGCTTCAAAAATTAAAATTCAACACGAAAAACTAAGAAAACTGCTGTATGAATAACGTTATAGATTTTGTTAGGAAGAAAATCTGGCTTAAATTAGTGTTGAAAGTCGTGCATGCATTGAAATCCTTTTAACGACAATGAATCCCTAGTTAGCTTCACGTCTATAAATTGCACCTATTCTCGGAACTTAAACATAAAATAGGGTATATGTGTTAATTAATATATAAAAGTCTATAGAATATAGAATGGTCAATGCTTTACGAAATCAGTAATTCCCATTTTTGCAACTGATGGACATCTTTTTTTCGAATGATGCACTCTGTAACAATAAAATTTATCGATTTTTGTTATTGTCCTTGCATGTGTTTCCACAGTTTATTTTTTATTATCATTTTACAAACGCTTGTGGACACATGTTTGCACAATTATCACAGACCTTTACCAAATGCTTTTAGTTCTGTCTAGAAGATTACAGCGCTAACAAGTTAAAATCAGTTTACCGCGTATTTAAATTGCTTCACTGCGATACGACAAAACAGCAGAAAACCCAGAAAGAAAACTAATAAAATCTACCGTTGTGATTCCTGCGGTTACTTCGTATGGTGATGGTCATTTACCTGAAGTCGACTTTATTCACAAGAAGGAGAGAGAGAGAGACAGATGTCTCTATACCATGGCAGAAGATATGTTGATTTTGAATAATATTTTATTGAGACTTGTAGACCGCTCTCCAAAACTATTAAGTTACTATCCAGAACAAAACCTGTTAAGCATTTTCCTACGACAACATCTAGTATTACAGAGGCTTCGATTTATTACCAATTGCTCTGTCCCTATCCAAGAGTTTTATTCTGACCGTATCCCCATTGCCACACTTGACCAACCATGAACCCCAAAACAGGCAAATGACAAACCGTTCCGGGCTCGTAGGCATCAATCGGAGTGCGCTACAAGACAGGCTCGGCTAGTCGGCTCACATATTTATGTTAGATAATACGTGCTCCATACGACCCCAAAAATATATTCGCCACAATTGATGTTGTTTTAAATGATCTTTTATTTTTACTTGTCTACCTTCTCCCCACTTATTAACTTCAACACTTTTAAGTTAGTATCCAGGCAAGTCAAAAGCTGATACAGCATTTTCCTACGACAACAATGGCGACACAACATTTGATTTGTAACAAATTACATTGTCGCTTTCGCAGATATTTATTACATCTCATTCTCCCTTTATAACACTTGGCTGGCGAACCTGTACACGATTGGTGCTGATAGTTCGTTTTCGGTTTTGGAAGAAAAGTTCTAAAAATATCTTCCCCGCCATTGATCGCACTGGATTAAATCTAACAAGACATCTGTATTAGACGATCGAAGGAACAGTTTCTTAACAAAATATCTATAGTGAATCGTGTACAAGACTGACTCCTTTGCTGGACGATTAAACCGGGTCTTGGCCCAAGATTTAAATCGTAGTTGGCAGACCGATTTCACGAGTTTGTAGTGATGTGTTTTCGTTTGTCTCTAAATTGATCAATGTCTAACGAGATTGGGTGTTGCCATTAAGGATCAATGTTATTAGTCCCCTACCGGAATGAGGAACTGGATGCTAAATGTGTAGCCGTCATCTACCCGTCCGTCCTTTCGTTTCTCCCGCTAACACATTCAGTTTTCACCGTCATATAAGTGAAATACCCTTAAGCACGGCGTAAAACACCAATGAATCAATCCTCAAGTTTGTTTACCACTTTAGTGCAATTGGTTTTGCACAGTTTTGTAAATTGCTTTGCACAGTTATAGCCAATTGTACTGAACCATGCCAGTGCCAAATTTTGTTGTATCTTTTTTTTGCTCCACTAACGGATTGAAGTTTGTGTTCATCTTTCTTAGGATTCATTGCCAGTTTTCCCCACATGACTTTGTATCCATTCAAATTATGACTATATTCTTTTATACAATAAAGTAGTACAAGTTAATAAAGTCTTCACTTCACCAAACGATTCCAGATCATTATTGCAATTTGTACACTCATGATTCGTTGGCAGAATTATTGTAATTCTACGAAATTGAGGTAAACAAAGCATTTTACTGTTATGGGAAATACCTAACACTTTTGTGAAAACCTTTATGGTTCGTCAGTCACGGCTGTGGTGGAACACTATATGGTTCTGTATAGAACCCGCACAGCAACTGTTCCAAGTATTCCTCCCTTTCTTGTTATATCAAAGAACCGTTTTTGCCGTAATGTTTCCAAGTAGAACCATCCTCTTTTCTAAAAAATAAAATCCCTCAAAGAACCGTTCTAAGAGTGAAGTGCGCCATCTATCTGACGCCGTAAATACACAAACAAAGCATTTAATCAATAAGAAAAGAACCCTGAATATTTCTAAGTTTGGACCATTATATTTTCTGTAAGTTCTTCTCATGCGGTACGCTTTAGAAAACGCCGTTTGATAGTTTCTGACCCAATGACTTAAAAGATTGGCAATGTAGATAAATGTCTTGAAATTATGTCCTCCTCGCCATTCGGTCATATCTGATATCATTATCCATTAGCATCGAACTCAAATTTCATACTTTAGGTGCTATAGTGCACACTTAAGTTTATCGAACTTGGTAAATTTTAAACGTCAAACTATCTGATTTGTGTCGCCGTAGCTTAACGTCGTACTTTAGGGCATTTCGTTTATATGATTTGGAATAACTGTTCGTTTGAGCAAAATTGGTGACAAACCATATCAGAACCACCTGTTGTCTTTTCATTGGCCTATACACTTGTCCTTTTCACTGAAGTCAGAAGTAGATCTCAAGGGGTTTAAGAAGTAAAATGCTGCTGCAACACGGCCTACTGTATCTGAACGTAAGATGGTGTGTAACAGTTTCCGTATAAATAAGTCGATTAACTTGCTCTGGGTAGACCCCGAAGACGGGGCTTAACTTTTCAGCATTATAGAGATAGGATGTAGATTATCCTGCTTAGAGGGACATTAAACCAATTCCGTTAAACAGTTAGACGAGGACACCACTTGTCTTGATTGGTCTAAATTCATTGAACACCTTGAGGACATACCCTCTATGACACAGCGTCGTCGAAAACCATTAGCACGTGAATATAATTTTATTTTGACGACTTCGTGTTAATTCAAGATTACGTGCAAAGATAGGATAAAACAATTGACACCTTCAAGTTATCGCATTTTGAAGATTTACATTTTTTATTGTTGCTTTTTTGTTACTAAATTTGATATTTATCCTACTGTCACTTATAACACTAGAGAGTAACTTATTTTCATAACCGATAAATAAAAAGTCTATTGCCTGAGTAGATCGTAAAACGGACGTCCATTTCATTGTTAAATCTCCTGCTACAAGAAGCTTACATGTTATATTATCCCCATAGGATTCAGAACTACTAACATGGTATTGTAGTTCCTAATTACGTTATTCTAGTTTGAAATATTTAGATGTGACACGGCAATTTTCGTCTTTATAACCGACTATATTGGTCCCGAAACTATAGTTACATGGCAAACATATTTTTTTTAAAGTAAGTTGGTGTTTACCAGCTTCCGTACGAAAAAGTCGATAACTTTCTCTGGGTTGACCCTGAAGACGGGGCTTAATCATTCAGCATTATACAAAATGGACTCTAGATTATCCTGTGTAAAGTGGCATTAATCCGGTTCCAGTTAACAATTAAGCAAGGACAACCATTGGCTGGATTGGTCTAAATTTATTGAACACGCTGGGGACATTGGTCAAGTACCCTCGGTGACACGGCATCGATGTAAGCTATAAGTACGTGATTGAATTTGTTCGTCTTAATTCAACATAACGTGCAAAAAATGAATTACAATTGACATTTTTCAAGTTATTGTATTTTGAATTAGTTAACCGACTGACAGCTATTAGGATAGATAGTAACTTATGTTCAAAACAGTCTAAAATATTCTATTGCGAGAGGAGATCGTAAAATGGACGTCAAATCTAATGTCAAATCTCCTGTTACAAGAGACTTACATGTTATATTATCCCCATGGGATCCAGTACTTCTAACAGGATATTGCGGTTCCTCATTCTGTTGTCTTAACTTGAATTATTTAGGCGTGCATTTCATTGATAGCCTTTATTACTGATAATACTCGTCCCGAAATTATAGTTACATGACAAACATAATCTAAAAGATTTGGTATTTGTC
>JAQQZZ010131950.1:0-13724 GCA_030265115.1 Mopalia vespertina | reverse complement strand
ATGTCTTTGACAACGCATTTACCTCTAATAATAATAATGATATCTCTTGTATTAAGTTTCAAGAAAATATTTAGAAAGTGTGAAGTTTCTTTTTTGACTGGGTATAGTTATTAAATTGCTTCACACCCTACTTGGCATACGTTGTGTGGATTATTTTTAGGTTAACGTTTATACCAATTGGTGAAACCATTATATAAGCTAACATTACACGTAACGAAAACGGCGTCGGAGCAGGACAAGCGACATGCATTTAACCAGATATGTGATGGTTAATCTTGTGATTCATTCATCAATGTAGCATAATTGAAGCGGCAGTAGTTTCATTGTAGTGATTCTGTAATCGATTTCGTTCGGTCCTCTCCATTGTTGTTTATACTGTATTTACCTACGATTGATTCTAAATCTCAATTGGTGACATTTGAAGAGTCTGTAGAAGTATATATACGATAGACAAATAAAAACAAAATCCTATTAAACTTACTTTAGTGGTTAATACCAGATGGCAATAAAACAGTAGGATAATCGTTCAAAGATAGCTAGTATGTGCCAGTCTAAGAGTCTATAAAATGTTTTGGAAGAGTCCAAATGTTTTGGATTAATCACAAAATAATTAACGAGTTTAAAATTAAAAAAGCTGTAATAAACAAATATAAAAAATATGAATCTCTGATCAAAATATTTTAAATCTGTCTATGTCAGTACAACAAACCCGTTTGATTCCTATCAACTTTATGTAACATTTGAGTGTATTTTAACTGTGTTGTGGTGTGAAGGTTTTTACAATTTGTTAACCATTGTTACAGCCTGTGTCACCGGAAGTTATACACACTCTTAGAAAAATATGGCTGTAATGGAACCCTTAACGGTTCTTCAGTCGGCTCTGGTGCAATCCTTTTTGGTTCTGTATGGAACCTTCACAGCAACTGTTCCATGTATTTCTCCATATCTTATTATATCAAAGAACCGGTTGTGTCCTATGGTTCAGTTTTGAACCATCCTCTTTTCCAATGAACCCTCAAAGAACTATTATTTCTAAAAGTGCACCTAAAACAAAAAAATAAATTGGAAAGGGCAGATAAAAACGTTGCAAAAGTCATTGATGTAGAATGGGCAGCCACTGATTTAACACTTTGAAGGATAACAGATTTCTTTCGAAAATATGTATTTCTTTTCGGGAGATAAACGTGATGGTGTCACGAAACCATTACTTGTTTTTACAAGAAATAAGTAATTCTTTAAAGTGTGTAATTTGTAATATAAGACGTTGCATTAGACCCATTTCGTTTTTTCGAGACGATCGGAGGCAAAAGACTTTGGTCCAATTACAATGTATATGTCATGGAATCTATTCTGGGCGTTATATCACCTTATACTAATCTGCATACTGGTTTGGGGCTTAGGTTCAAAGCTGCCAATATCCAAAAGGCTTGACAGCAAATCAGTGTAGATAGAGCAGTTATCTTTAGATGGTGCCAGAAAAGTAGGTCTTCAGATAAAGTAAGGACCAAATATTGTGTACATAAATAGTAGAGACATTTTGAATGTCTACTGTTAAAGTAGCGATTTTAACACATTTGATGAGAGAAAAAATGTATGAACAAATGCCATTGAACCATAGTAGCATACCTTTTAAGTATTAAAACATATTAATATCCACATGCGGCAAACTTGTAATGAGAATCAGAAACTAGTGATTCCTTCTTTCACAAGCCCAATATACTGCTTAATAGCTTCAGCTACAATGTCATACAGAAAGTTGTTTGCGTATCGAATTTCTAAGCCGCTTCATTGGAGCTATATCTTTATCACGTTTTTTTGTAATAGGCCTTTTCTACACTTCCTGTACGTTGTACAAGCTATGTGAATATTAATGTTCTATTATTTAATTAACATACTGATATTTGTTGAGCCAAGAAAGTTCGCCCGTTATGTGAAAATGCCATAGTTATAACAGGAAATGTCTCCATACTGGTTCCATTGAGTTAATACGGCACCGTAGAGGGGCCACGTTGTGAATTTTTGTTGGCAGATTATAATTAGGAGATAATAAGTCCTAATTAGGAGATAATATCTCCTTATTCGGAGATAATAAGTCATAATTTGTAGATATTAAGTCCTAATTAGGAGATAACACGGCGACGATATAACCTAGGCGAAAGGACCTACTCTGAGCACGATAGATCCCATTCGGGAAAGGATTTGTCCCAATCGGGAGACTAAAAGTCCTAATCGAGAGACTATTAGGCCCAATCCGGAGAACATTAGTACCAATATACTTTCCAGATTGGACTTAAAGTCTCCTTTTGGTACTTATACTCTCCCGATTGGGTCTAATAGTTTCCAGATTAGGATTTATGGTTTCCCTATTGCGGCTTATAGTCTCCCAATTAGGACTTATAAATTCCCCTTTGCTAATTACTTAGTCTCCCGATTGGGACTTAAAATATCCCGATTATAGTCTTCCCTTTGTTACTTATAGCCTCCCGACAGGGACTATAATAGTCTCTCGATTGGGCCTCATTATCTCCTGATTAAGATTTATAGTTTCCAGATAGGGATCGACTCACTCATATAGAGCAAGATACAGGCTCGAACCCGTTTGCGGTACATCAAAGACAGATATTAGGCCGACTCGCTAATGCTAGGTTCCCTCTGTTGTGTGATTGATCACGAACGCGACGATTGGTCATTCGTAGCTGATCGTGGAACTTCTCTGAAACTTGGATACGAAGTGATGCGAGTCGATACATTCTGGTACGATTTGGTGTGCTTGGATGCGATATGGTGTCAAGATCTGGTCTCCCGTTCAGATACTATCATATACGTTCCGATATGATTGTCCCGATTGAGTCCACGATTGGGTGACGATGTGAATCGATCATCACGATCAGAGTCCCTGATTCGGGACGATCGGGTACGTGTAAGTAGTATAACGTGAGCAGCTGAATTAGTATTTGCTATTATACAATAATGAAGGGTTGTGCGTTATCAAGTAATAAGTTGTTCGTGCGCACTGACTCCGGACTACATGATAAGTGAGGCTTATGCGTTATTGAGTAGTATGAGTAGTTGGGGTATTATTTGCTATAACATAATAAAGAAGGCTTGTGCGTTACCAAGTAATACATTGTTTGTGCGTTATATGTAGTGGGGGTACAGTGGCGCTGGTGGTTCGTACCCCACTACATGCTAAGTTAGGGTTGTGCGTTTTTCAGTACTAATTTGCGTGTGGTTAGCACCTTAGTACATACTAAGTAAAGGTTGTGTGTTATTGGGTACTAAGGTGCGGGTGTGTACCACCTTAGTACATAATAAGGAAGGGTTATTATTCATTATGTATGAAGGTGTGGTGAGAGCGTGGTGATATCGCGACCAGCATTGATCATCGCTTGTGACATCATTGTTTTACCTTTTTTGACACGACATCAGCCCATGTTATAAGCATACGAGTTACCAATTCGATTACTGCTCGGCACACTCCGGTCCCCGAGTACACGTTGCACTCCATGACCTCCACATCGCCCCATGTCAACCCACCTCACGTCACATTTCGTAAACTCTCGCGAGATTCCGCCGAGCGCAAAGCATCACGGGAAGACTCCTACACCGCCACATGACAGCGCTAGGTACAACCCCCAGTGCTACACACCCGCTCCACAATTCATGATCAGTAATAACACTTTTCTTATATATAGGTACATAGGAGACGCGCCTTAATACATAATAAGTAACAACCTTCCTTATTATGTAATAGCAAATCCTAACCCAAATTCCTCACAGAGCCGCGCGCAAGGCATCACGGGAAGTCGCCCACACATCCCTTTTTCAGAAATAGCTGCAACCCTTCCTTATTAAGTATTTCGGTGCTACACACCCGATCCGCACTACATGATCTGTAACAACACCTTCCACATTAGATACTCAGGAGACGCACCGTAATACAAAATAAGTAACAGCTGTTTTATTATGTAATAAAAAATCCTAATCCAAATCCCCCACAGGGCCTCTCGCAAAGCATTACGGAAAGATGCCCACACCTTGCCTCATCCACAACAACCCCACATGTCTCCCCTTCCCTTTCATGGCTTTTATGTATTGCGCTTCAATATTATTTACAGCCCGAAAAAAGCACATCCAAGCACCGCACTATATCAACAGTAGCACCTGTTCAGCCCGCGCGTGCGCATAGTCGGTTCACAGCACCTACAATACACTTTGCTGAGCGTATAATGGCTGCATCACTCTCGGCTTAGGATAGTTCCCACATGATGTGAAGGTGTGTCAGCCATGTTGGTTATGTATAGCCAACGGAGATAACTGGTACTGTCTTTGTTGTGCTTTCCTCTTTATGAGGCCAGAAATTGCTTGATTGCTTGAAATATTTACGTATTTACTTTTTTTCAAAGTCAAAGTCATTGCATAATATGGCTTGACATCCATCACGGTCATTTACATTGGCCATATCGTGCAACCACCATGCATAGAATTAATTCAACACATCAACACTTTTTTTAAACTACTGACTCAAGGCACCCATCATTCTCCGTGATAGTATATAAGACTTGCATCCCCTTCCTCTACTCAATGGAGTCCAGTCTCAGAACCACTGTCTTGGCGGCAATCTGTGACGTCACGTGACTTTATGATGTCACAAGCGATGATCAATACTTCTCAATACCACACCTTACTACATAATAAATAACAACCCTTCCTTGGTAACGCACAGATCTTCCTTATTATGTAATAGCAAATAATACCCCAACTACTCATACCTCATAAAAAAGCTCAATAAAGCATAAACCCTTACTTATCATGTAGTCCGGAACCAGTCCGCATAAACACTTTATTATTTGATAATGCACAACCCTTTCTTATTATGTAATAGCAAATACTAACTGCTCACTCTATACTACAGCGTGCCAAATCGGGGACTGATCGTGATGATCGTGTCACATCGAGTGCCAATCGTGGACTCAATGGGGACAATCCTATCGGAACGTATATGATAGTATTTGAACGGGAGACCAGATCTTGACAGATCGTGTCACCTGAAAGTGAACAATCGTGACCATACCGCATCCAAGCGCACCAAATCGTACCAGAATGTATCGACTCGCATTACCTCGTAACCAAATTTGACATTTCAGAGAAGTTCCACGATCAACTAAGAATGACCAATTTTGTCGCGTTCGTTACAAATCACACGACAGAGGGAACCTAGCATTAGCGTGTCGGCTTAATATCTCTCTTTGATGTACCGCAAACGGGTTCCAGCCTGTGTCTTGCTCTATATGAGTGAGTCGATCCCAATCTGGAAACTATAAATCTTAATCAGGAGATAATAAGTCCCAGTCAGGAGACGATATGTTCTAATCGGGAGACTATATGTTCTAATCGGGAGACTCTTAGTCCCAATTGGATTACTAAGTAACACAGGGGAGTTTATAAGGAGACTATAAGTACCAAAAGGGAGACTATGCTCCAATCGAAAAACCATAAATCCTAATCTGGAATCTATAAGACCCAATAGGGAGAGTATAAGCACCGAAGGGAGACTATGTCCAATCTGGAAAGTATATTGGTAATATTCTCCGGATTGGGTCTAATAGTTTCTCGATTAGAATATAGTCCCCCGATTGGGACAAAACCTCTCCCGAATGGGACCAATCGTCCTCCGAGTAGGTCCTATCGTCTTCCGATAAAAAACTATCGTCGCCGTGTTATCTCCTAAGTAGGAAGTATTGTCTCCTAATTAGGACTAATTATCTCCTAATTAGGTCTTATTATCTGCTAATTAGGACTTGTTATCTCCTAATTCGGATAAAATTTATCTCTTAATTAGGACTTGTTATGTCCTAATTATGACTTGTTATCTCCTTATTAGGACTGATTATCTCCTAATTAGGTCTTATTATCTCCTAATAAGGACTTATCTCCTAATTCGGATGAAATTTATCTCCTTATTAGGACTGATTTTCTTCTAATTAGGTCTTATTATCTCCTAATTAGAACTTGTTATCTCCTAATTCGGACAAAATTTATCTCCTAATTAGGAGACTTATCTCCTTATTAGGACTTATTAGGAGATAATCTGCCCGAAAATTGTTCACAGCATGGCCCCTATACGCTGTCGTTAGTTAAAGACGTCCAGCTCCCTCTCAGACGCAAAGATTGTGCGTTATGTATTCAATTTGTAAGAGTCTGCCTCATTTTACTTTACCCAGAAGAGAGTAAAAAGAAGCCAAACAATGTTGAAAGGTTAGGAAATTATAGACTACGACCTCATATGTGATCTATTACTCAAATGACAAGTCTTGATATTTATAATCCGTGTATATTTCATCATCAAAAAAAAAAAACATTCAGTTTAATAATGTGATACATCCTCCCGGTGAGAAATAAATTTGAGATGACAATTCCAGCAACGGAAGTCCCTTACGACCATACAATTAGAGCTTCGCTGTAAAAGGCGGGAAGGCCTTGGGTCGTGGTTCATATTGTTAGAGTGTCGGTCTTCTGATGACACCCGATGTGCTCAAGCGTTCGAGTCCGTCTGTCGATATCAGATATATGAGTGAGTCCAACGATGTGGCCATCAGGGGTGGGTTTTAAAAGGTTTCATCCGATTTTCCGTCGTATTTACGTACAGCAAATTGTGAAAAGGACAATCCGTCGTCAATTCCATTGAGTACGACGTTAAACCCCAAGGAAACAAAGAAATGTAAATAATAGTATTTGCCGATATTTCGCCATAAAATTTTAGAATGTCTGTCAGGAAAAGGTTTATTTGACCTGGATAGCATATTGTAGCTATTGCACAGATTAATCTATGGGCGAAGACCAATCCATAAATTGTTTAACCCAGTACAATTTTGTCGATATTTGGGAGGCAATAAACGGCTTGCAGCTCAGTTATATAGCACACAAACTGGACTTAAACTAGGACAGTTTTCCGTTGCCAGTGTTTAAAATGTCGTATCTGAATAGAGTTGGCACCAGTCGGGCTAAGCTCTTTGAAAACCCATTTCTAGGTGCATTGAATTCGCATTAGGCACTACTTGAAGTAAACGGGAAAAGAGTAGAACGTATTATTGTTTTCCTCTGAATATTTAACATAACATACACTCGAGGCATTAAACCGAAATCACACCAACCATAAAGGCTTGGCCAGCATATTGCGCGTTCCTCGTTTAATGGGAATCTGCAAGACAAAAAAGATTTTAAAGTCTGACTACATCTTTTACCAGGCGTTTCTATTCTTTGCAGATAAACTTCACAAAGTGGATTTATTGATATTGAATGTAAAAAAATGTATTGTGTTTAGAGAGTCTATTAATCGATCATTTAAACTCCTGTAAAACTTAGGCATCTCCGTGAAAAGTATTTTTGTTTGAGTGGGGTAACGCCGTTCTAGGAGTACGTGCATGTCAAATTGGTGACATAAACCACCCACGATGCTACTGGCAACAAACAAAAACAATACAGGAGAATCAAAAGACGCAATGAAAATATATAACAAAACAGATCTGCTTCAATCCCAACTGTTCGTATCGTGAAAAAGTCGACTGTTACAGATATAACTGTGAGATCGGACAACACACCAAGAGAAGTGAACATAAAGAAAGCAATATTTTCTCCCTGTGTGACTAGTTTGTAGTTGAAACAGGAATTACAATTACAATATGGTAAGCTATACAATTTTATAAAATTTGTTTAAGGTTATGTCACTAATATGACAGCGTGCCGGCCCGGTAAATAACGGACACCACCCTTGATGACAAAGGAAACAAACAGTGACATTGCATCAAGATTGCTAAACTTCGTACTTAAATGTATTTCCTATGTACGACGCTGGTAAAATTAAATAAGCATACTAATTCAGTGATAAATGTGAAGTTATTTGACTTGTTAGAAAATTGATATTCCTCCAATGCTAGGTAGAGATAACCTGTCTAATTTGAGGAATAGTTCACTAACTGGGAGCACCGAACACTCGCAAGAAAGGAAACAAATCCTACATAACACCTTTAACCGTTTACTTATGTAAATTTGAAGAAATCGATATGCCGTTAGAGTTTTTAGCAAATTAACCTACACAGCAGATAGGGTCGTTATTTTAATGATTTGTGTTTTTCAAATTAGATTCCTTATAGGTATGCTCCAATTTGATCGTCTGTTTTGTGTGTTCAAACCTATAAACAAGATTTCTTTGATACAACAAACTTAGAATTGGTCATAATGTTTGCCATTTTACTTCAGTATTATAGTTCTTAAATAAATCTTAGACATGACAGAAATGAGTTTCCAATAATTTGTGTTATCCTTGTTTCAAGACAGGGGTGCTCAAAGCCCACACTCCTTGTAGATTTTATATGATGTTTTTATAATAACGTGTACAATACATTGTTTGTGTTTATGACTTCTTATCTAGTTTCCAGCTGTCTTTAATCAGAATAACTTTCAATTTGTCCTCGTCATTTCATAGAAAACAGAAAATAATACAGTACTGTTTGTACAATGTATTGTGGTTGAAAGGTATTCTGACACAAGGCTTGTTCATATCGACCGTTTCCTGTTTACAGATAGGAATGTACGTGGTTTTATGACTTCAATTCAGTTTGTCAATAGAATTGGAAGGAAACAGATCGAGTTTCTGGAAAGAGACCCAATACACGACACGGTCTTTCAAAGGTCTTTTAATAAACTGTTTAATGAACCTTTATCTGAGTACGTTCAATTGCCTATTGCCCCACTAATCGATTACAAATAACTGTACTTTGCTAGCATATTACCAATAATATCACAGGAAACCAATTGATTGGTTCCGTTGTGTTCAAAGTTAATGTATATGTGTGAAATTTAGCAGACACTTGTCGCAAGTCTGCTCAACTAAGACTGTAAACTGTAAACCAGTAGCTAGTAAAAAACCACATTTTCTTGAAAACCATTCCAATAAGAGTATAACACACTACAGATAAAACATCATACCGATATATCAGCATTTGAAAGCAACCGATGTCAATCGGGTAATGTAGACAGCCATTCTCCGACCAATTAGTTCTCATCGAGACATGACAATGATATGGCTTCATACAAAATGAACACGTCTCGATCGTCTTCCGAGTTGGAGGAAACATGACAAATTGGCAGGACAGAAGATACAAAATGTATATAAATAGAATATAGAAGACACTAAGTGGACACAAATGAACCACTTGTCAGACATGAGACAGACGGGTCGTTAACAATATTTATTTATAAATATTCATACGATCACAGTATAATACTATCTGTTGCATTATCAAGAGCTCAGGAAACTACAACTTCATCTCGGCGAACCTCTATTTAGATGTGATTTTCGCAAAAATACCTGGTCGATTTAACTTAATTTAAACAAAACGGTTTGAAGATTTCGACGGTTAACACCGTATCGTTCATATGCTGTTGTCCATATCCGTTGCATGTTCGTCTTTGCCGATAGACGATAATGTGCTTTGATCTCCGCGACACCGCCCCCCCAGCCAAAAGAAACGTCGGAACAAGCAGAAGCATATCTGCTACTTTTAAGGCGATAGTTTCGACTACATTTCTTTATCTATGTCGGAGGCTTGTAGACTTAATATAAGGTTGTATCTACAGTAGTGTTGTATTCTTGTTCAACACGGAAACATTATTTTAGGGTTGAGTTATTGCAACTATTAACTATTGCAGTGCACTTGATATAATGGAAATACAATTACGAATGGTTTACACAATTCTCTCCAGAAGCGAAACTAAAATATTCTTGCTAAATGTAACCTAACGTTGGGATCAAGGGAAATTTTAAATTTCGACAATTTTCCACCGAGATTCAAGTTAGTCAGTTAGTTAATTGATTACTGGGGGCTCTATTCGATTGAATGATGTGCGCCATTACTATGTATGTTGCAATATCTATGCCCATTATTTTTATGTTTGCAAACTCAATACTCAAATACGGTATCTTAAACAGCATTGACATTACTCGTCAATAAAAAGGGGTAAACATTTTTTAAAACAAGAACCCTATTCCACAAACCAAAAAATGAGTATCAGACGAGACATAGAAAAAAAAATAAAATAAAACGGACAGTCCAGTAGACACAACATTCAGTTACCACATATTTTTTTTACAGCAACATAATTTGAATCTGTAGCGTCTTAATAACAAATTCACCACAGTCTGAAACACCTTGTTTCTATTCGTTTCTGGATTAAGAATAGTCTCCAATGACGCATTAAATATATTAACTTTTCCTAGCTCACTTAAAAATATACACCTGACATTGTTCAACTTCTGACAGTCAAAACTAAAATGAGAAATACTGTCATCAACATGACATACATCGCACAACCCTGATGGATGTAATTTAAATCTGTACAGGAATGTGTCCAGACTGGAGCCGAACAAATAAAGTTTCACAACGACGAGATTCACACAATCTGACCTTCTTATATTATTTGATTTATGGAATACAGAATGCAACCCCAGTTCTGTCAGTCTCCCCACACTTCGAAGCATCAGTGAGTGTTTGGATGTCATTCGAATATAAGCAGTGATAACGTGTTCCAGTGTACACTGTCAGTCGCCGCTGTAAATCAATGCAATGTAGACAACAAATAGTTATATTTTTTAACAAAATTCAAAACTTGCTTAAAATATCCCGCAAAATATTTTATCAATGCATGGGTATGCGGAAGTGTTTTTATTCCGAAGTTCTGTTACAAACGTCAACATGGTTTTTTAAACATCTGAAATCCCCTCTTAAGAGACACATATGTTTCTGAGTGGTATGGCGCGCTAGAATCACCAAGGTTGATATTTTACAAATCAGTGAAACATGTGTTTGAATTTGAAAATTACCTACTAAAAGTGACAAATGATAGAAGAAGAATAGAATTAACGAGGCTTAGGGGTTCTTGCATTGTTTAAGAATAGAACCAGGAAGACACGATAGAAACAGACTAGAACGCAATCAAAGAATATGTCAATTCTGTACTTCAAACGATATTGAAGATGAGTATCATTTCGTATTAGTTTGTACACTTTATAAGCACCTTAAAACCCAATATCTAAAGAAATATTACTGGAGACATCCAAGTGTGATCAAGTGCCAACAACTCCTTTCAGCGACCTCTAGATGTCAGCTTAAAAATCTGTCATTGTATATTTCCAAGACATTAGAAAAGCGAAACGTTATTTGTGACACCTGTCCTGTGTTATTCTATACCTGTATCTGTGTATTGAAAGGCAGTAAATGCCAAAGCCATAATAAACACTGACCTACTTAAATCATCGTAATTGATATAGGTTTAAAACTCTATTAAGCATAGTTGTCACTTTGGATAACATTCGTATACACATTTGGACAATTTAGGCTATTCTTGTGACGCTTTGTGGAGTTTATGGTGTTAGTTTGGTAAAACAAATGGATATCCGGTTTAATTAGGATAAATTTTCAGAGAGTGAACAGAAGAATAAAATAAGAAAGGATGTGTTCAATAGCCACAAATAATTCATCCATGTAGCTTTAAACCATACAGGTAAAACTTTTAATGGACAATGTCGAATACACAGGTAAGCTGATTTTAATCTAAAAATCGTTTCTCTTTCTCATTTTTGTTGTTGACTTTTATTGTTCCCGGACGAGGACTATACAAGACACTTCAAAAGCTCCGATTGGGAACGGGGTTCAACCGCACCATAAAATACATCCTGGGCAGTTTCTATATCATTGTTATTCCCTAAGCTATACCTTTCACTGGCATTAAACATCTCAGATATCATTTACTCCTCGTTGGAATAGCAAACCCGGCCTAGCAACGTCTGTGAAGTTAGAATTCAAATCGCAGTTCACAGTTCGAAGGGAGCAGTCAATATTTGTGGTATTCAATAAATATAAATTGCATAGGGCTACAATTTGGAACACAGATGCAACGGCCACATTGGAACAATCCTGCGAAAAAGGGTCGGAACTTGAAAATTGTTAACTGAATCGCGAACTGAGAATTGGTAACTGAATCGTGAACTGCTGTTTGAATTGTTAACTGGCCCCAGCGAAGAAAACTACACCAGACACAACCTCCATTGTCCATACACGAATACTGTAAGACATCCTGGACACTCTAAAATAGAAAGTATCCACAGTAATCGTGAACTGCTGTTTGAATTGTTAACTGGCCTCTAGGAAGAAAACTACACCAGATTCAACTTCCATATTACATACACGATTATCATAATATCTCGCATATTTCATAACAATCTAATTTTGACGTAATAAATAACAAGATTTGTACTTCAATGGAAATAAAGTGGTCATGGCTTTATTGTAAAAGGCTTATATAAGAATGGCACTAAGGGTCTTCATGGGTTTAATATATATATCTATGCTGGTTCCTGTGGTGCTCCCCGGCGAACCTCAAAAAGGAAATGGCACACGAAACACGGCCTTAGCACTGACTCAGTATCCCCCCTGGTAAACACAAGCAGTAACCAAGAAAGCCCTAAGTACATAGTTTAATGAGCTGTGGGTCACGTCCCCCTTGTACGACACGAGTGGATGGCTACAGCTCCCTATGGTAACAATACTTGACACGACAAAATGAATGTGTTCAGAGCCGCCTTCGTATCCACGTCCCCCTACGCGTCCCCTTCGTAAACCCAGGCAGACACCCAGTACGCCCTAATTAACGCGTATCCCCCTGGTACGACACGAGCGGATACTACATGCATATTCATATGTTAACGTTACCGTGAACGTTACCGTGAGCACCGTCAAACCTTAATCTGTGTCATTACAACCAGATTACCCATGGAAACACCTGCCAAAGGCATAGCTATCGCAATGCGCCGCTATTCAACGCATTCTTACCATGACCACGACATTAAACTGACATTGCTGGGTGGAATTGCGTATCTAAACACTAACAGGTTGACGCGCTTCAATAATCGTCACTCGAAAAATAAAGCATACCAGGAGTGAAGAAGCCTTCCATGGCACCGTCAAAGATGTTCAGAAAGAAGCCATTCGCGATGTCTGACAAGTGGACACCATCCTCCCGATACACAGTCTGCAATGTATGCACTATACCTGGGTGCCTCACGATAAGTCCTCAAGCATGTTGCTAATTAGTGACTCGAGTTGAACGCTACACATATCATTGGCCCCCAAGTGAAATATTAAAGGATTTATGTCAGCAAAATTTTTTTTTTCATCCTAGATTACATTGATAGTACCGATAATGTTAACTAAGCCGTTCCCAACGCCTCCGGACGGCCTTTTCATAGGCCGTGTGCGTAAGACCTCAAGCAAGCCTAAGGCGATTATGCATATTTGAGTATCGAAAGCGAGGCTACTTGGTAGGAGACGTCATAATAAGGGCAAGTCTTACAATACAATGTACAGCATAAGGCTACAATAAATAACTGAAGAATGAAAGTGACATTTCTGTTCCTAGCTGAAGGATCTGGCAGCGCGGAAAATTACACAAATAACAAGAAAATAAAAGTCTTTATTTTAAAGAATGACATGTTGCGTTGACCTGGTAAAAACAACGCCATGGTCTTAAAAACTTGATAATATACCAGTTTACATGTCCTGGTTGGAGAGTTTAATATATACGGAAAAATATAAGATGCTTAACACAAATGATATATAAGCATTTTTGTTATGAGATTAGTGAAATTTACAACAGTATGTAAAATT
>JAQQZZ010131928.1:0-13725 GCA_030265115.1 Mopalia vespertina | reverse complement strand
TTCCAGAGTAAAGAGGCATCGCGTTATGCCGTTGATACCTGACATATAACATGGCCAAAAGAAAATGGGGAAGGTAGGACGGCATTTAGGTCTAGGTAGACACCAATTAAGCCCTAATTAACACGTATCCCCCTGGTACGACACGAGCGGATACTACGTGCATACCCTATGTTAATGTGACTTTGGGTCCGGATGATAGAATTACGAAGACCAGTTGAACATCATTTATTCCATATTCACTATTCTTTTGGATGGCATGTAAAGGACTAGAAGTGTGAGGTGCTCAAGAAGCACAAGAAGAAGGGCGACAGCAGACCTGTGTATAGACCAGATATAAAATAGTGTTAAGTAATATGACAGCTAAGTTGAATTTACAATAAACCTTAACGTTTGCTCCGCAATAATAACTGAGCAAATAATGTTATCGCTGATTGCTACTGAATTCAAACAATATATAGCTCTTACAGCTGGTATCAAAATACATTTCAAATATACTCATCTGTATGTACCAATACACACACAATGATGAAATAACTCATAAGGATATAATAGCCTATATGACACAATCTTATAGCATGACCAATAATCAGTACATAATGTATAACATACTCGTTGATGTCCGTTACATCAATAAATCACCAGTGTACAGATACAGTGTGTAAGTGTCCCATCTTACTGTGTCAGCAGCGCAATGTCACAACGGTGTGTTCATGCGAAGTTTACATCCTTCCGACATGGGATAACACAAAATAAACAGTTTGGACGGTTTACATCTTCAAAATGGGTGTCTACGAGACTGTCTGCACAGTCTGCAGAAAAGCGTGGACTCGCTATCCCATAATAGTAATAAAAAAAGAACAATGGGAGGTCACTCTAGTTGACAACTAGCCAAAAATAGATCATTGTTCTACTCGGTCACACTAACATGAATTGGGCAAAAGGTCCAAAACAATATTGCTTCTCTCAGTTGTTTACCATGATATTCCGTGAGGTGATATATTATTTGAAAAGTGGCAGATGTATTTGATTGGTCTCTTCTTTTTTATCAATCCGCTTTGATCTTTGTCAGATTGCCGAAACGGGGTGTGTCCACAAGGGCTCGGTACCATAGTGTTCGTATATGTATATAAAAAAGAAGAAAGACGAACACTCTGGCTCGAATCAAATACTTACATATAATAAATAAATCTCGCTTGACCGTGTGAGACAAATAGGTCATCTTCTAATCCCAACACAGATTTGTGATGTTAGTTATCTAGAATTCCCAAATTTTGCTAACAAACACAAAACTTTTCGTGGTTTCTTGAATTAAGCCAACGTGTTCTGTATCCGGTTTGCTGTGATTGGATAATATCGACGGCCTATTTCTGGGGGAATTTCCCTTGATAAGTAACTTCGATATTATCCAATTACAGCAAACCGGATACAGAACATGTATGCGAATTAATTGGTTGTCTGTTACAGCTGTCATGTTCGGCGTTTAACCCAAATAGATTAAACAAACAAACAAATCTTTGATATATTGAATTGACAGCCTTTCGCAGAAATCCCATAGTCGTCTGAGCAATTATGGCTGTTTCGGATTATCGTCGGAGCATATATGGCACTGAGCTGAGCTTGTGACGACACCGTTTCACACCGCATGAAAATGGACATGTCCGTCATGCCAGACGAAACGGGAATTCTTGGTTCTATGTTAGGGTTAATACTAAACATATCCCTAACCCTTACACTAAACCTAACCCTAAAACTACCCCTTACAATAACCATAGACATAACACTTAATTTGACGTCATATCTTTCATGACGGATGTATCTCAAAAGGTTTGACAATCTAACCGTTTGTCCGCTGAAGAAGTTGTTCAGTTTTCTGGAACAGATTAGCTACGTTTATCCTCAATCAATCATCCACTGATTCAGTTTGAGAGATGTCAGCTGTACTACATTTTCAGACCAACCGTTTACTTTGGAGCAGACGGCCTTGACGTTTGGTTTGTTATTAATTTTACTTTAACTTCCAGTCTCAAAATCTTGACAAATCGTTTTGAAAAAACTGTAAGCGACTCCGTCGATGACAGTCAGCGAAATGCACCGATTCGGCCTTCGCTCGTTTTTTTTAAACATTACTACTACCTGTGGGACAAACATTTTGTGACACCGGAATGTTTTTTTGTTGTTTATTTTATTTATTTATTTAATTATTTATTTTTTTTATTTTTTTTTGGGGGGGGGGGGGGGGGGGGCGGCTATTTTGGACAAACGGACAGACAAACCCTAATTCCAAAATAAAACAATGACAGAAGAGTATGCTTCCACCTGTGATGCAGTGCCGGACTTTTGACTGGCAGAATAACATTTGTTTCTCTGTTCATTACTCGCACGACTACTTCTAAACTGGGATTGCTTGGAACAATGCTCAGTATGAAACAGTTCGTCAGAAATCATTGCTGTCGGATTACTTTTCGTAGGTGCAGTTGTTGTTGGGGTAATATTCCTTGGAGCAATTCTTTAGGGGCTAATGTCGCTGAAGCAACTGTCGCCAGAACAATAAGTCGGCCACCGGGCTGAGCAGACGACACATTTTCACACTGGCACAAACCTTGGACCAGAGGTTATGTCTGGTTGAGGTCAGATTTCATATTTACATATACGAAATTATCATTTTTATTGAACAAATCATTCATTGTCCTCATTCAATCACTTACTGACTCATTGAGCGAAATCGAGTGTTTTCATTGGCACATGCGACAATGATATTTAGAGTTGTTTTAATTTCACTTTAACTAACAGACTTTGAATGTTGACAAATCATTTTACACAAACCGCAAGCTCCTTAATCCGAATACACATATACTGTAAGTTTGTCAATACATGACTGCAGACACTATCAATTTTGCCTCGCGTTTATGTCTGTGTAAACTGACAGATGCGCTGTGATCCCAGACACGCCCATTTAATCTAATTTTTTTTATCAGGTCTTAATATCAACTTATGGCCATCTAGCAAACTTTTTGTTCTGTTACAGTGATTAACATGTGTTTTTGGGGTGCGGGAGGTTGGGGGGGGGGGGGGGGGCCGGAGATTACATGAGCAAGCAGAATATATATCAATGTCAATGCTTTCAGATATAAAATTATATATATATATTTTATTTTATTTTCTATGGGAAATATGTTGATTAATTGATTGCAGTTAATACGTGTCATGACTGACTGGCTAACTCTTAAACTAAAATAAAAATACACTTAGCGTCTTCCTACCCGAGGATTCTAAAAGAATAATTGAGCAGTTACAAAGCGGTTCAATAAAACTGAATAATCAGTTATACGATAAAAAAAAGAAGCAAAACGCAGTATTAAGAGATTTGCTTAATTAACCATAATGTCTTCATGGCGGATTCACACCATGCCGGGATGACAAGGTGTCGTCTGCTCAGCCAGTCTCGAGAGCGCGAGACCTCTAAATTACCATAAAGGGTGATGAGCTCTCCTGTTCCACTCGCCGCGGAATCAATTTACATTTCTTCCGAAGGCCACAAATCGCCTATAATATCAAATCGTTCATCATGTTGGGATATTTGACAAATCTATAATGACAAGAAGTTAGTGTAGACCGAGTCGAAATGAAGGTAATCTGTTTCTATAATATCATATAACATATGTTTCCTTGACCGTTGCGACCTGGCGATTACCTTCATTTCTGAGTTAATTAAAATACCATTTGATAAATGGAGCTTATTAATCCTGGAATGAACTGATGGCGATTGGTTGGAGACATGTTGTTGATAATGACAACCCTAAGGAACACACCACCCGTGCGAAGGGTTGAATGTTTTCTAGAATCTGAGCTTAAAAGTCCAAAAAGGTGTCATCTAATATGTGACGGAGGGGGTGCTTTATGATCGATCATCAATCTTTGTAGTGGAGGCACACATGTCATAATGATATCACTGATCTAGTCCACATCAATAGGCTCTCTGTGCTATTCTCAATCTGACATTCGTCATGGAGTCAGACCTGAAATGCTGGCGGTGCTCCCATAGCTCAAGAGGAACAGGAAGCCGATCTGTTTGTGATGTCTTTGATTCCTATGATTGCCCTGTATTTGTCCCGTCTTGTCTTCGTTTGTTGCCAATTGCGTCGAGGTTGGTGTCCTTCGCCTATTGGGCTGGTACGCTGTAATGTAGATGTTTTCTTTCACCAATTAGGTTGCATGCCGTTATGTGAGTGCAATAACATTAAGAACGGTGTTAAACCCCAATCAAACAAACAAACTGAAAAGAAGTATTAACCCAAATATTTAGCCTGGAAGTCGAAAATATTGCTAAATCTTTTTAGTTTTTAGTCTTTTAGTTTGGCTATCATTAAAATCTTAATGTTTCTTGAGATGATAACGGTTAAATTTATAACCGTTTTCCAAATATTACAGGCCCGTGACTTAGTGATTAGCGTGTCGGCTTTACTAATCGACTTCAATATACAGCTCACGGGTTCGAGTCCGTCTGTCGACTATCTGGTATATGTGATGGAGTCACGCGATGTGGCTCAGACAATCGCGAGGGTGGTTTTTATGAGGCTTGCACACGGATTTCCACCGTATTTAATCAAGGAACAGTGAGATGTGGACATTTGTCGTCATATACGTGCAATACCCTTGAGTATGACGTCATCCCCCAATCAAACAAACAAACCAGATATGTTTTTCTAGCTGTTAAAGGTATAGTGACCTTGACAGTCTCGCGGGCTCATTCAAGACGGTTTGTTTAATGTTTCACGTTTTTCAAATTTGCCTTTTCACCTTAACAAATATATTTTACATTACAAGCTAAATCGACATGAAGGCACAAAAGACAATAAAAAATTAAATCGTTGTTTAGGATTTTCTGGAATGGTTTAAATGGTTAAATCAGTCGCAAATCGGTCTTTCCACTGAAAGTACATGAAAGTCACACAAACAATGAAAATTGAGGCGTGATTCTCAAATATCTCTACTGCGGCGGTTTATTTGTATCAAACAGGCTTCGTCATTTTTGGAAACGTCTCTAATGTCCCTCATTATAACAGGCCAGTCAGTTCCTTGAAATGTGTGTTTAAAACTGTGTATTAATGTAAAGGGAGAGACCAGAGATTTTCAACCAAACCTTATTATTTTCATTATATATTTTGAAATACATTAACCCATGTCTCATTTGCAGCTGAATAGGCATAGCCGTTAATTCGTTAATTTAAAAGCAGGATATAAAGAATATATTACAAAAACATTCTAAAGAAAATAGTTTTAGTTGAAAAAAGTCTTTCCCTTTAACTACTTGTTGAATAGAGCGCACCATGGGTTTATTTGGTTGAAGGTAATAGGGCAGAATGATTGGTCAACTGATTTATGTTTCCTTTTTTTCCCGGACAATTCCGGGTACATTTATCAGCGGTTATATTTAATACATGGAATAAAGTGACTAATAGGATTTAACCTCCGGGGCACACGAGCGGATTGAGAAGCAAGAAAATTACGGAAATTAGACTATAATAAAGAAGAAGGACCCTGTGTATTATCGAGGTGAAGTCTGGCAGAAACTTCACGAGTAATGTTTACAATGTATTGCAAAAGCAATCGTGATTCAGTTTATTCTATAGAACTTTGACAATGAAAGCATGTAGGTTTATTTATATGAAATCGAGACTTTGTACTAAATTAAGGAACTAAATCAATAGACCTTGAAATTGAAATAACAATGGTATTATCCTTAACTATACATGTACTCGTCTTTCAAGCTGGTCGATAATCTGTCGCTGTAAACATAGTTTCGTTTCGCATAGGCCTACAGTAGGTCTCACTAGCTGTACACTTCCTGCTGATATTATAAATTATTTCGCGCAGGAGAGACAGTTAAGTGCTAGTGTCTATACGTCATCAGTCATTGAGTAACTTAAGGCGTGATACTGCCATAGATATGTGTTGCAGATACAGGTCTGAATAAGAAACACCTAGGGAACTAAAAGAGTACGCCTATACGCGTCTTTACCTTGGCAAGTCACATGTCCGTCGTAAACTTGCCAAGTGGTTTTTGTTTACTTTTCGGCAGTTTTTCCAGATCTTACAATGTGTTGTGTAGATAACAAAAAATGTATTGTCACATCTGATGCGATCTGAAATTCAACAGTCGTCCAAGATCAAAGGAAATCAGCTCTGATATCAACTTATCACATCTATTTTAGAATTGCAACATCGAGTAACGCACGAAAAACCGCTTCTATATCGTTTTGAATACATCACGTTCGAACAAATTATCTACGGCACTGTGTAAACTTACCCTACTTTCGCTCAAGTTTGAACAGGCATCTGTTGAAAATATAAGACTGCCGTTTCGTGTTCATCCATCCCGTTTAAATTAAAAGATAAATAGTAAATTCGAAAAATCTATAATACAGGAGTTTCTTGTATGTGGTTTACGCATGCTTTATTGGTCACCATACAGTTGCTTTGGGTTGTTTACTATTCCTGTTGGATTGACTTTCGTTTAGCGAGAAATAGACAGTCAACCCATGGTTCCAACATAAACAAGACCCCGGGGCCCATGAGTCTAGGGGATCCACAAGCAAAACAAGAAAAAAAACGAGAGTGTATATAGAGAAAGGCAAACAAAATAAAATGTGTGCTTTTGTGAATATGTGAATGACATTTTCGCGTGGTGGATATAAAATTCTTCATACAGAAGTAGCTCCAGGTTTCAGGATGGGGCCCACTTATGACTTTCATAGGGCCCTTGATTTTTGCCATGGAGCCCAAAAATTATCTTAGGGGCGCTACACAAGATCAATGATCATGCCTCGACAAGGCATTCAATGTGGGATTTGAAAAACCATATAACCATTGAAAAGACGATAATGTTTGTGTGACATTGTCGCCGGAGAAATTGTCAGAAAGCATTTGTCGTCGGATCAGCCGCCGTAGGTGCAGTTCTTTGAGTGATTATTTTTCTAGCAATTATTTTAAAGAAATTTTCGCTGGAGCAACCGCCGTCGTTGTTGGGGCATATTGCCACTAATTTCAGTTAATTTTCCACAAACAGAAATAGTTAACGTTTGGTTTTATAACTCCCTCCCAAACTATTGTTGGGCGAAATTGTCCCGTAGTTACCTTAACTAACTTTTCCCGAGTACAAAGTTAAAAGCTTTGCACTTGCTGTTGGTATAGTTTTTTCAGATACCGACCAAAACAGCTTAGGGAGGTCAACTTCGGAGTCTAAACACATCCGAATAACGCCTCCGTCTACACGCAAGCATGAAATGGACCTTATTCCACTTATAGAAATGCTCCATGCCAATACCAAAAAGTTAAAACAGCTTAAAACCAATCGTCAAGTTCAGAAAAAAAAATCACCTTATTTTCAAAACTGTATTGATTGCCTATACGGATATAATATTCGTTTTATTTAATTTTAATTTCATTCTTTATTTATTTAACGGGGATTTTACACAGCCGTGGCCATTTGTTGGGCACGGGCCGAGCAGACGACACATTTTCACAGTGGCGCACACCCATGTCTGGCTGATGACAGGTTTCATTTTTGCGTTCAATAAATCATTTAATTGTATTGTACCCACGAACGATCTTTGTCCTCAATCAATCACCTACTGGCCCAGGGAGCGAGACGTCAGCTGTATTACATCTTAAAATCAAGTGTTTACATTGGCACAGGCGGCCATGGCGTTTAGACTGGTATCAATTACACGCTTACTTCCAGACTTTAAATCTTGACGGATCGCTTTGCAAAAACCGCAATGGACTTAATCGTGGCATACGTCTGAGGGTTGAGGGTCAACGAGTGCAATTTGTCCGGCACTTAAGATCGTATACGAAACTATTGTGGTCCTTTGTCAGAAAGGTATCCAGCTTTAAAGTAGTTTTTCTAATGAAACAAAAATATTATTTTGCCGTTACATGAAAAACATAACAAACAAGACGTTCTGGATTTTCAAAATCTGGATTCATTGACAATTAGCAACGTCTCAAGAAACTGAAAATCCAGAAAGTTTTGTTTGTCATATTATCGTCCCAGCTTCTAAATTCCACTCAAAAAGTACACGAATTACACGAACCAGTATACGAATGGTTGGAAGGGATAACCCACGAGACGCGACATGGTCAAAGTTCAGAGACTGATAGTAATAACAAAAAGCGCTTTTCACTGCAGTGAAATGTCACTTTTATACGTGAAAAAAAAATTCCTGGTATTTCAGTGGTATATAAATAATAAATGTAAATACACTTGTGTATCGAAGCGTTATTGACTCTTTTACTTTGTATTTTGGCAATCACCATCGCTGCAACTGGACTCCTCCGTATATATTTAGTGCAGTGCTGGCTGCATACGGCAGATACGCGGGTCATTATTATGGTGGGTAAACAATTCTGATCAAGCAGATATGGTAAAGTTTCTTCAAACTTTTATTTATGCTATTAATTAAACTTTATCAACCTATTTATTATTATATATCCTGAAAAAGAAAAACATTAAAAAAATTGTGAAATAAATTGCCAGATATCTTCATCTGTATTGTACAACAGTGTTCTTTGAATGTATCGTTACAAAAATTCAATCAAGATTTGATAAGGAGAGCATCTTGAAGTCATGGTAATGTGGTAGAAGCTTACATATCTGTTGTTATTTTAGTAGTTTGACAAAGGTATACGAAAGGTACGTCAGGAGTCCAGGAAATAGAAATACAGTCCATATAGAAGATGAATTAATTTTTGTGTCTTTTAAAAAGTGAATATTAAGAGTGTTTTAAGGCCGGGTTTCTGAGTGGTCTACGTGGCCGGCATTTACTGCTTGCGATTCGGTTCCTAACTCTGGGGGTCGTGGGTTCGATTCCCGGACGGGTTTCAACCTGCACAATTTTCTGAACTAGAATCTGATCAAACTAAGAAAGTGTTATCCCAAAATAATTAAAACACTGCCATACAGAAGAGTTCAATTAATAAACCATTTTACATTATTTCAACCACAGTCTTTTATCAGATGGCACAAACTGCACACTCAATCGTGTCCCGAGGAAATAAACCGTTCCTTTCAAAGCAAAACAAAACTATCTAGCGTTGATACCAGCGATGGAACAAGTGTCAAAAACCAAATTTTAACTCTATATCACTCGAACATACTGAATTTATGGCGAGGAATTTCATTTCTTCATTTTTTAAAAATGAAGAGTAGCCCAACATTTCTATCGGACATAACTCGTTTGATATTTACAGAAATTTCATCTTCTATTTTGGTTAGATGTTCGGAGTATTTAAACAAATTCAATTCTTAAAGACAATTCGGAGATCTGTGTGAGCAATTTTGTCGTCTTGGTGACCAGGTTTCTTAATTTGTTTCTGACTTTTCTCGAAAACTTTGATTAGGCCATTATCAAACCAGGAAGTTAATTTACGGGTTTAACCATTCCCTTTTGGGATTGAATCGTTTATGATGGCAAAGAAATCGAAAAATGTACATAATCTATTAGGGGACGGGAATTACAAGGGTAAGCGGACACCTGGAATAAAATGAAACCTCAAATGTATTTATTACAGTTTGCGTTTACATTCCAGTCCATATCAATCGATATATCACAGCTATTTGTTTTCGCGTCAACATTCTACGTATGATCAATGCATTAATATTGCGCGTATGCAATAATTGTTATACCTCGGGTTAAATTGTTCTGGAATTTTTACGCCAAAGTTATACTACTTTTTATATGTTTCGGTACACAGGACCACAATAAAAGAAACAGTTATTAAATATAAACGCAAACTGTAAAGGCAAAATAAAGCGCAATGAAAGGAATTGTACACGCTATGGCGTATATGGTTGCATGGTACCTTTCTCTAATCGTAATATATATTATAAACGCTTGTTACAAAAGCCGGGATTTTTACGTACCAAAACCAACAACACATAAATCAGCAAACTAATCACATTGCTCTATTACGTAAAACCAACTAAAGACCTGGTGCATGGGCTCTATTCTACATATAGCTATTGAACAGTTTTAAACACACGTCTCAAGGAACTGACTGGTCTGCATCCCGAAATGGTGAAACCTTTTTTTTTTTTTTTACAAACCATGCATGGATCAGAGTGATCACCGTGACTTTGTTTTTAGTGCAATGAATAGCGAACGACGACATCCCCCCTCCCCTCACACACATGTTAGTTAAAGCTTGTATGATTTATTGGGGTTCAACCCCGTACTTAAGAATATTGCACTCACATGACGGCGTAATAGCCCATGGGTGAAGGAAACCACCTTTGACGTCACTGACAACAAACAAGACAAGACAGGAGAATCACAGGACATACATGTAACACAAAGACATCACAAACAGATCGGCTTCATGTTGCTCTTTAGATCCGAGAGTACCAGGGCAACATGCTACTTAAATCGTTTTGGTTGATTTAGGTTCGATTCGGTAAAAAAAAAGGGTGCATTTGATTCAAACCGTCGCCGTCTTACCTCCACGATATAGGATATAAGGTTATAAACCAGGACCGTACAATGTTGTGGGCCGGGTTTGTCCCAAAGTCTCTATCTGTGTTCAAAACTGGATGGCACTTGATGGCTACATAATGCATAAGATTGTGTGTATCTTGCGTTTAATCGTATAAATGACAGCATTTCTTCAAGCCATCACCATCAGTTCGTTTAAAGGTTAATAAGCTAAATTTATCAAATGAGATTTTAATTAACTCAGAAATGAAGGTAATCGCCAGGTCGTAACAGTCAAGGAAACATATGTTATATGATATTATAGAAACAGATTACCTTTATTAAGGTTCGGTCTACACTAACGTGTTGTCATTCTAGATTTGTCACATGTTCCAGCCTGATGAAAGATTTGATATTACAAGCGATTCGCGGCCTTTGTAATCAACTCACTTAATTCCTAAATACGTAGAACCAGGACGCGCTTGAATGAACCATGGTACTTGAAATATATCGTGCTCATGAGACTGATAAAGCAGACGACATCTTGTCACCGTGAAGATAAGCCGTCGAAAAGAGATAATGTTTAGTTCAATACGTGTAGTGCTGCGTTATTGCCATATTACAAATTCCTCAGGCTTATTGAACAGAGTTGTCTTTATGTAGTTAGTTCTTCTCACGGTAGGCTTGATCAGCATGGCGTCAGCTGTCAATTTTATTTCCGTATATGGGTAGGTCAGTTTGTTTGTTTGATTGGGGTTTAACGCCGTATTTAAGGTTATTTCACACACATGACGGCGTGCCAGCCCACTTGGTGACGGAAACCACCCTCGACGCGGCTGGTAGCAAACAAAGACAACACGGGACAAATACAGTACAGCTGCAGAAGGTAATTAAACAGATCGGCTTCACATTGCCCCTTAGTTCTGAGAGTATAATTAGGGTAACAGGAAGCTCCCTTCCAACTCTCCACCAGTAGGTCAGTAAACTTAGGCCCATTAACACAAATCAATCATTTAATTTGAACGCATTGAACATTTAAATAGCTGTTCCAGTGAGAACAGTCAGCAAAGAGGATTTATATATGTACTTCCTGATAATCATGTTCAAGAGTTGGTTTCATTGCAGAACCATCCTTAATGTCCTGTATTATATCTAGAAGTCATTGAATTTCATGCATTCAATTTCATAAACATATGGGTATAGTATTGAACGAGAGACGCAAATGGGATGAACATACCCGGGAAATTAAAACTAAGGCAAATTGTCTATAATGACTAAAACTAAATTTTCCCCCAGGAAAATTCTTGCAAAACACCAGCGCAATAAGACGTATACTAGATTATGAAAACGTTGTTTATGACAACTGCACTCTAAATGTTGCGCAAAAACTGGAATCTCTCCAGAGAAGAGCTGCATTGCTATGCACAGGGTGTCTTCGTCGTACATCTTACAATAAAATGTTACAAGATTTCAAATGGGTTACGTTAACGTATCGGCGAAAACGCCAAAGGATTCTTCTGTTTCATAAAATAGTCAATCGTCTTTCTCCACCTTACCTAATTAATCTTTTGTCTATAAGACGGTCGAAATCATTAACAATAGATATAATTTACGCAATAACAGTAGCTATATTCCTTTTAGCTGTCGGTAATTTTTATTTAATAAATCTTTTTTACCACAAACAACAAAAGACTGGAACGCACTTTCCAAAGAACAAAAACAATATTATGTTGCTAAACTAAAAATGAATTTAAAGACGGTGGACGAAGACAGCGTTTCACACCTTAATAATAAATTTACATCCCATGACTCGATTGTACAATGCCGGATGATAATGGAATTGAGCGCGCTCCACAATGATTTGTTTACATTTAATATCATAGAAACGCGGTCTTGTGTGCAGTGTCTATTTTTTAGAATGTCCTAGTTACACAGCTTTTAGAGCTCACATCAATAACAAAATTCATTTGTCCAGGAGTTCATTACACTTTATTCTAGATTTTTCAGTTTCTTTACACTTATGTAACATTTTAGTATTTGGATGCATAGCTTTTAGCTTAGATATATACATAGAAATGTTTAAAATAGTTTAAAATTATATAATGTGGACAAAAGGCTTTGTAGAACACTGACGCAGTACCCGACACTGAATATACGAAACTAACTGAGTAAACAATTAATTTTGTTCACGTTTCCGAGACGTTAATACATGAAATATTGATTGAATTGTAAATAACATCATTTATAATTGATATACAGTGTCGGGTTCTGTAAAAGTGGAAATTCTTGTCACAATATTTATTATATACAAAGAAAACAAAAATGGATCCTGATTTTAAAACAAATAAATTGACTTAAAATGAAAGGACAGTTGACATTTACAAACTCTATATGGTTTAATGAACCTTTATATTTATACATATGTTTTTGTCTGTATTTATGACAGTTTACTATTGTTATTATTGTTATGTTAGCTGAGGAAAAGCCCTAGTGGCCGATGGCCGAGGCTCATCCTCGTAAAATAAATAAAGAATTAAAATAATTAAAACTGATCAAATATATGCGATGGAAGAAAAAAGAAAAAATGTCCAATAATCACTAAAAAAAGAAAGAAAAAAATTATTTATAAGTAGCGGAACATCCGTTTATATTGAAACGGGGGTTATAAAACTGACGACAGAAATCTGAAGTAAGATACGAGTCTGTCACTCAGCAAGATACCAGTGTTGCGTTTGATTAGACTTGAGTAGCTTTGTTGATGTACAAAGATCGGAAACAGCGTTGGCGGGTAATTTAACCAAATTCAGGGTATCATGTTTATTTTTCTTTCCATTAATATTTAGCATAGTTTGTCACTGTATGTAACACTTAGAGGGTTAAGAACAGAAAAAATACATGTCCTCATAAAAAAAAATTTAAAAAAAAAAAAAAAACGCATGTGGTACAGATTAAAAAAAGGCCTGTGATGACAAAACATTCAGCAATTTATTTGCGTCTGTCACTAACCCGCTGATTATTTATTATATCAGAGTCACGCGGACTGTGAAAGGTCGGCATCCTTCTCTAGATAAAAATAGGGATAAAATTATCTTTTATGTTAATATTTTTTTTATATTGGGGATTTTCCCCCAACGTTGTTCGGATCTTGTTCATAAATTTACTCCACATAAACTTAAGTCTTAAAGCGATACTCCTCTCTGCAATAAAATGCATATATGTAAAACGGGCATCATTTCTTGTGTTGAATTATGCT
>JAQQZZ010131917.1:0-13725 GCA_030265115.1 Mopalia vespertina | reverse complement strand
GGTAAAATATAACGTTTGAAAAGCGGTAGAAACAGCGTTAGCATGATTTACCTATGATTCCACATCCAATTCATGTCATTCGAGGTTTCTCTATGTCTCGCTAGGGGGCGCTGTTTCAACACTCAGCGCTGTTCTGGTCACAACTCCGTTGATACTGGGTATTGGCTAGTTTCATACTTCTGCTTGATAGACTTCTGCTATGGCTTTTCAACTTGATGAACAGATTTGGATATTTTGCTGCATTTTACCCGTTTTAGTAACATTGATTGGGAAACCATCTCAACAGATAATTTTACGTACAAACGATTAGGTGAAATTTGGTACCATCACCGTGTATTTCTGGCCATGAAAAGAATTAAGAGCTACAGTCAAAATTTTCTGCAACCTGGGTGTTGTCTATTCTAGGAAGCTGTTTTAACCTTCCTAGAAGACGAATACAGTTAACACCCAGAGGTGTATGTCAGCTCAAGTTTGTACGTATGTCATTATTTGTAGAAGAGGCTTCATTGTAGTTATCGAGTTGAAACGATCCTTCGTTGACGAATAAGCTTTGGCACCACTTGCACGCTTTCTTTCGCAAAAAAAAAAAAAAAAAAGAAATCTACTCAAAAAGAAGAAATGGGAGTTTTAGAGCAGCGGCGATGAATTATTTGAAGCAATGCATGTTTTGGGTCTATGCTGCGCAAAGTCACAGTCACACAGGCTTAGTCTTCCAGATGACTTAATTTGGTTTTCTAGGAAGAAAGATACACCTTCAAACAATATCATCCTCCACTTTCCAAATATTCATGCTGTATCCAATGTGAACGCATATACAGCTCCTTTTAATTGTATCTTACCGAATTCTTCTTGTGTTTTGAAGGGTTCTCGCCCATAGATAGTAGACTATTTTACTATCCGAAGAATCCAGGAAACAGGGTAGCGATGTCCAAAAGAAGAATTACCCCAAATAGTACAGCTAAAGAGATCACGCCACAGAATCCAATGCCTTGGGCACTTGGTCTTTCGTCTGTAACACTCATATACTTCCGTTTCCACGAGGACGTGTTTTCTTTTCCAATATCTATTGTTTTTAGGATTTCATTCATGAAAGCTTCTTCATTGATTATTGGAACCCTGCACTGACATCTACACATATCCGTTGTATCTATTCAGAAAAACAAACATTACAGTGCAACATTTATTTTTTTATTCATAGCATATCTTTTCTTCAAAGAAATTCATATGCTTGGTAGGTACAGACTGTTTCCACGTTCATTTGGACACAAGCTTAATATATTTGACTTCATTGAGCTTACTGAAATCAAATATATTTAGTTTGTGTCCACATGAACGTTGTATACAATATCTCTTGTTGTTCCCCAACCATGTTATGACCTTGCGTTAACAATTTCAACATTTCTTAAACATATCACTATGGCTATCATGTAATATTACTGAAAAATCTGGCGAACTTTAAACAGTATCATACACTCTGGAAAAGGGTAGTATGTTTCTTTACTTAGCAATGGAGGCAAAATAATTTTCCTCCATTGCGTGGAGCAACATACCATACACGAAAATGGTATGTTTGTGATGTCTTTGTATTGCCTGCTTGAGATTGTCCTGTCTTGTCATTGTTTGGTGCGAATGACGGGAAGGTAAATTCCAACATAATGGACTCGCACTTCATTCTATAAGAGAAATAAGTGACAGTACTGCGCTACACCCAAATCAATCCACACCAATCCAAATGGTATCACAGAGAATATAGAACGTTATTTAGATATCAGTTAGTAACCACAACTGAACTATTTTTTCATTATACTTAGAGGACCTTTCTAAATGAATCTTGAAAAGGTCACGTGAATTTCGGCACGAAAACAAATCATAGACTGTTTAAAAATCTTGCATCGAAAAAAAAATCTTGGACCCTAAAAACGTATTGCAGCAAATATAAATTTAAATCTTGGACCAAATAAAATATTACTGGACCTTAAGAATTTATTTTATATGGATAAAAATCCTTTTCTTGAACATAATTAATATTTCGTGCACAATGTTTTAATATACGTATTGCTTTTTGTTACAATCAGCAAAAAGTATACTTCTTGGGGTAAAATTTTAAAAGTCTTGCCATACACTAACGTCATGTGAATCGTATTGACGTCAAAATGACACCATAGTTCAATTTTGACATTTCGTATTACGCCGTGACAAATTATAACGATTTCGATACAGTTACAAAAAGCAACGCTTCGTCATTTGCCGTATTAAACCTTGACGGCGTCTAAATAGCGGTTCTGGAAGACATATTCTTTTTAAACGGTGCTGTACCGTACCATAAGTCGTTCATGTAAGCCGGGCCATTAAATCCATGTCATGTCCTCTAGAATAAGATAGAACCTTACATCCGTTGGAATAATCTTGACTATTTACGTTAAGGTTTGTGTCAACTAGTAACTTACTTATTTTATTTGGCAAAGAGTCAGTTGGTTGAACTCTCCGGGTAATGTCATGCCCAGAAGGCGGAGTAATGTTGTAGCCACGAGTAGTCTCCCCTTGTGTAGTTCTCGGGTTTGTGGCAAATTCTGCTGTTATCGTCACGTGAGATTTGTGTTGAACTGTTTTGACCGTGGGGCTGGTCGTCAAAGAAAACATACCCTGTTCTGTTTCATCAGATCCTGTGGTGGTTTGTAAAATTCTGTGTGTTATATCTGTATAACTCGATGCTGAAGTTGTAGATTCCGAGTGATTACTCCCATCATCCTGCTTGGCTGTTAAAGAAAAAGACACGAACAAAATTGAATAATGCATTACTTGTAGGTATCAACATCCCAATAAATTTCCATGTCATTATGTTAGTTTTATCCACAACATAATATGGAATATTAAAAACCACACCTCTGATATTTTCCGAAAAAGGTCAAGCTCACTGATGTTAAAAATTTTGCTATTAATAATGCTATTTGACTTAAAGCGATTATGTTCAATGCAAAAAGACAAGAAGATTGTTATCCATATATATGCCTTATGTTCTGAGCTAGAACCAGCTTCTAAGTGCCTCTCAAACTAAGTTTAGACAAATAAAACCGACGGAAATTCAATGGGTTTGTGTCCGTCTCTGTTTTCAAAGTTATTCCACAACTGTCCATGTATGGTGGTAATGTCCATTACCTTTTTGAGACACAGATAAATGTGGCTTTAAGTCTAGGGTATAAACAAGTGAAATTATCCATACAGGTTGAAAACCATATCATCATCGACGACAAAAAGTCATATACATTCCACTCCTCCAATTAACATGATTATCTTTATCTTTATTGGAAATTCAATGCCAACGGACCATACAAAACCCATTAACTGGTTCGATAACAGTGGCAAAAAACATATATAAATTTGCGATATTTATGATATAAAATAATTTGGTGTTACAAAAATAAACTTTTGATACCTGACTAGCATTTTGGGTATTATAAAACAATGCGTATGTTTTAGGTTATTAACACTGTAACTATGTATAAAAAATGTTTTAAGTTTCTTTTTATAAATATAACTTTAAAATATTTCTTAAAAATGTCAACATTCGCTGAGTTCCCAGCAATTTCGTTATACACAGCCTGTGACCGTGGTAATAAAGATAATTTTCTTAAGTAGGCCTATATAGGCTACATGACCGTGAACACATTTCTCTTACGAAGTATTCTGACTGGACATGAAAACTGAACCTGCCCACCTACATATGGACAATCAACATTTATGTAAGAACAATTAATCGGACACTTTACGTCGCCCGTAAAAGGGTCAAAATAAAAGGTCTAAATACTTGAAATATATATATTTGATGAAGTGTTTTTTCAGGCGCTCTAGTTTTTCTACCAAATGCTTTTGTTGAGGGTTCCATATGACTGTACAATATTATAACGAGCTTCTAAATATAGGACAGAAAAGTGAGTTTATTTCCTTGACACCAGTAAAACTTGCACATGTTCTCTTTAGAAAACCAAGAAGTTTAAAAGATTTGTTAACAAGCTTATTTACGTGGTGTCTAAATGAGAAATCTGAGTAAATATAAACTCTTATGTGTTTGACGGTTTTAAATTTAGAAAGTAGAATATATCCACCAAAGAGAAGTAGAGTTTTATGTCCAAGCTGTCTGATCCAAAGTGTTTCTCGTGTATGCTATAATGGGCCTGTAAGAAAGACATCTTAGGTACAGGATTTTGATATTCCTGTATTAGGGCACTAGCTAGGTTGGTCATATTGGATTACAGAAGGAATTATTTTTTGTTCACCCTTCCCCTGGTTTTCCATTTAAAACCATGTGGATACAAAGTTTGAAGAGTTTAATTCCACCAGGTATCTCTATCTAAACGTTTCGTTTTGGTTTCCTCTTCAGAGTGGAGAATTTGTGTTTTTTCTATTGGCATTATTTCAAAATGATCTTCTACCGATTGATCATAAAGAGAAATTTGTTCAGCTATTGGGGATATGAGTTTTAACCTAATGGAACTCAAATGATGGTCGGCTCTAGTCCGAAAGGCATGTTTGGTTTCGCCAACATATGCTTTAATACACTTCTTACAAGTTATAAGGTATACCACATTTGCTGAATCACAATTCAAACTGTCTAGCAAATAATAATTCTAGTGTCTTGCCCAATATAGAAGGCCTTATCCGGTATGTAAGTATTCAGCTTGTATCTACTCTACATAGGTTTTGAGGACCTGTTTGACAATATAACAGGACAATTGTGGTGTTTTCGTACATCAGCCAATTAATAACGACAATGGACAGACCAAAGACATCTCTGAAATGCTGCTAGAGGATAAATAAGTCCTTTAGCAGCATTCCAGCGACGGCGTTACTCGATCCTTTGCCGCTTTTAATTGGCTCATATACGAAAACATATGTCATTTAAATACGGAAGATACAACAAGGATAGCTTAGAACACTTTCCAAGGGGACCATGTTCCTACTCTGCCATAAAATGGAGCAAAGTTGGGTCTAAAGCTTTTGACAATATAGCACAACCCTTATTTTGCTGCTACGTATAGCCATTGAACTCGCGATCATTACATTTCAAACTGAGCTCCACCAGTTATAATACCTCAGTAGTTGGACGATGGGGATCGGGATATGGATCTAAAAATAAACAGTCGAGATTCAAAGCTATTTAGAAATGTGTCTGTGAGAGGTTATCTAAATGACTTTACGTATGTATCAATGCGAATAAAAAAGTCAGTATAACAGTACTTATATATAGCCTACACATTTGTCTTTATCTTACCTTCACTATTATTGAACTAATTTAAAACAAATCTTTTCGCGTTTATTTGTTTAGAATCAACCGCCAGGGTAAGCGAAGAATGTAAGGCCTGTTTTTTGTTCGCGTAGTACTAATATCTACGACATCAGAAAAGACTTTGCTATGTTTCGTCGACGATCAACCAGATTTTGTCTATTATTGAGGTAAATATAATTACCAATGCGTTTCTCACAAATATAGGTTAAACTCTTTCCACAATATGTCGTCTTGAAATCTCCTAAATCTACCCGTATGCAGTGACAATCATGCTTGTGGTTGGGCTCAGAATACCCCCATCTATTATATGGTGTGGTTTCCAATGGGCTTCCGTCTGTCCACGTGTAGACTCCATTTGGAGGATCCATGTCGTACAATCCTATCCAATATTCGTCGCTGCTGATGTCATGAAATTGTTAAATAAAAGCACATGTTAGTTGGGCATGCACCACAAATAAGTCATAATAACTATACCCAGCAAGCCAAACAACGTTGCGACAACGTTTTATTGCGGTAGTGTAACGTTGTTGCAAAAGAATTATGTGGACTACCAGTTATGTTACTACAACCACACGGCAACGAAACAGAAACGTCATGGCTACGTTGAAATATTGTTGTTGCATCATTTAACGTTTGACAACATTGTTATTACGTCGAACAAAACGCTAACCAATTCACAACAAAGTCACAACGTAGTCGATTTGTGTTGTCACAGCGTTAAACTAAAACGTTTCCTGTCACGTTTTGACAACGTTACATCAACTGGTAAAACTAACAACCAAATTTCATCGTAGATTTACGTTGCAGTAACGTTGATTTTTAGTTTCTCTGCAACATTACCAATGTATAGCTAGTATACAACGTTGCAGCTACATAGTGTGTTTGCTGGGTAATGTTGTCAGGGCATGCAAGATAGGATTGGTTGATTGATCGATTGATTAGTATTTTACGCCGTGCCTAAGGTTATTTTACTTATATGTCGGCGGTGTATTCCAACCATAATTGACACTAGTACAACCAAGATGTGAAGCGTTTCCATAGTGTTGGAAAGTTAATTTTCCTCCAGTGCTAAGTAAAGACAGCATTGCTACTATTCAAACAAACTGCCCTTAGCCAGAGGGCTGTAATGGATTGATTTGTTTCTTTGCTTGAGGTTTATGTCATACTCAAGGGTATTTCTATTATAGTATCCCGGATTGTCCAGTTTTAACTCTGCCTTAATACTGCAAAAGAAATCTGAGAAGAAACACCCAAGTGAATGCCAGAGTCACTTCCTGCGTCTCCCTTACATACAGGAGGTCCTCTGAGGGACTCACTTCGTGTGTCTCCCTTACATACATACAGGAGGTCCTCTGAGGGACTCACTTCGTGTGTCTCCCTTACATACATACAGTAGGTCCTCTGAGGGACTCACTTCGTGCGTCTCCCTTACATACAGGAGGTCCTCTGAGAGACTCACTTCGTGTGTCTCCCTTACATACAGGAGGTCCTCTGAGAGACTTGAACCTGTGAATGGCAAATCGACAGAGGAAAAGTAGTCCCCTACTTTATTGGCAAAACGATGCTCCTTCACAGCAGATGGCCCCATCACACTTCTAAACACACAACCCCTGGTCACAGGCCTTATTGTTTACAAAACACACATAAATAATAATGAAATATGCCTAGAAAATAGATGCAATTGTTTTGAAAAAATATTTTTGCCATATTGAGATGACCATTCCATTTTTCCTAATACAGATTTTTTTATTTTTCATTTTGGTACTATCCTTCCTAAGGCCATCATATTTAAGTGAGGAAGAAATGGCTAATATTGATGTGACATTAAATAGAGCACGTCCTAGATCCATGATCAATGTATTGTGTCCATCCTCAATATATGTTACGCCTTTAGTGCTATATGGAGAAATTCCAGCACATAGCCAAGGCCGGTCAATAACTGCTCCTTATAAGACCTGTACACAGAGCTAACCATTGATCAGAGCATTCTGTGTCCCACATTGCATCTGTCCTGAGATGACTCACCAGCTTGTTACCGTGGCAACATGAGTGACTGACAGTCAACCATTTTATTCTACCTCCATTGTGATTAAAGCCTGAAGAGCTGCAAACATCAGTCCCAACTAAGGGAGACAACCTGACTATCTGAGCCAAGTGACTTCAGTTTTGAATGGACTGTTTTCATTCATTGTACAGATGTCTCTTTGACCTAACAACAGTACAGTGAGTGAAATCTGAGCTAACATTGTATGATCCCCAAGAACAGAATGCTCTTTTTTAACAACAAAACACTGCCACAAATTTGCAATGCTTGTAACAAACCAACTAATAAAGCTTAATGCTTAACAACATTGCATTTTCACCTCCAACAATTTTAAAAAGGAAGTAAATATTTGTTAGTGTGTCTGTCCCTTACACTGTTAGACATTGATCTGATACAGTATGTCACAAAAGGCTCATACACTCACTATTGTGTAAAAAAATAGATACATTCTCACTTTTTTTAGCTTTCAGTTTCCACAACCATGATTTTTTGACAGGTAAAAGGACATTTCCCTTGAAAAATAGGTGCCAAAATTTCTCCAATCAGACAGAAATCCCTCCAACACAGATATATTAACTGTCCAAATACTAAAAATGACTTTCTATAAAATGTCGGTTGTTTAACATGTAGGCTTCCAAAGGGCCTAAAACTGTATAACTTAGTAAAGCATATCTTACAACCCGTATTTCCAAATTGTCTTCTCCTCTCTGTCAACATTATATCTTCAGCACTGGTTGTCGTTTTATTTACATGTATCTCAGCTAATATCGTTTGCGAAACGTGCCCTTGGGCAATACTCAATAAAAACGTGTACATGTATAGGCTAATCAACAAGACCTGTTTAATAAAGATTTCATCAAATTTGACCAGAATGAAAAAAATTTCTATGTATATGTACACTTGCTGGAAATTAGGGAGGCCTCCATGTAGCTGAATTTCTTAAGAGGCATATATACATATAGATGTTAGTACCAGTATTGTGAGCTACATGTATCGCTGTTTCTGTCCTGTCTTCTTGGCATGATTTCTTTTAAGATTGCAAGTAAAGTAAAAATTTCTCCAAAAACAATTACCTCGTTGGTATCCATGGCTGAGGGAGTACACTTCATGGTTGTGTCTCCTTGGTTACGGTGGGCGGTGCTTATCTTCGCTGATGTTGCTTTCTGGGAATGTTCTGTTGTTACGATCTTCCGCTTTCTTCTCAGACGCATCACTTTACCCACTTCACCAACCTGCCAAAGAATAAATAAATTTATGTTATTTTGTTTGCTTGATTCGGGTTGGACATTCTACTCAAGGGTATTTCACTTATCTGTGTAGGCAACGGATGGTCCATTTCACACGGTTTCTTGATTTATATAGATGGTGAAAAAATCAAAAGAAAACATCATATAAAATTCCCCGGCTGGGGGAATCACATCATGTGACTCTCTCATATACCTGAGGTCAGGTAGGGGACTCGCACCTGTGGGAGGTACATGTACAGCTAAGGAGAATCAGTAGTCCGACACACTAATCACTGAACCACTGATGTGGGACACACATGTAAATGAAATTGTGAATACTGATATCTACATTAACATTTACTAGAACCTAACCACATTGCCGAAATGAGAAATGTACTCATAACACAACCGTAAAGTGTGAAATGTGTTGTTCTTCCAATCGCCTGTCCAGTAGAAAGGAAAACCAGACCTGTATGATATCCAGCTGTGTCTAACAAATCCAACATATCTAAATGTTGTGGAACCATTTCTTAGGCCAACTTACAAAAAATTGACACTTTCGTGAAACTATTCATATCGTAAGAATTTCACTTTAATATCTCTAGGATACATGAAGTTTCTTTATTTGTAATGTTGTTGTAAATATTTTTTCTTATGTGTTCCCAGATTCATTGCAATAGAATAGATTGATTAGTGTTTTATGTAGTCCTCAATTTTACTCAATTTACACTGAAAATTATGACAATGGGGTACAATAAATAGCCAGACTAACACAACCTTTTAATAAATGTGACTCGCTCTGTTGGAAAATATTTAATATAAAATGAATGTTCCTCTAGTGCTAAGTAAATCCAATTTGTAATTTGGTGTGTGAGATGAATTATGATAATGCATAGACATTCGTCATTTAAACGCACAGCCCTTAGTCAAGGGTCCGTTGTATTTGGTGTTTGAGATGAATTACACTGTTGAAATTCACAGCCCTGATGTAATTTGGTTTGTGAGATGAATACTATAATACGTAGACATTGAAACGCACAGCCCGTAGCCAGGGGTTGATGTTAATTGGTGTGCAAATTACGATTATACACAGTTACTACCCTGCTTCCACTATAATACATGTACCTGTATTTTGAAAATCAATAAATTGTATGAATATATTCAAATATCCTGAGATGCACACAGATGTGCTTATAACAGGTATCCCACTGTAAGTGTTGCTGTATACATGTATATTGTCGGACTAGTTGATTTGTCTGCTGAGAGAGAAACCTGTTGTCAGGTATTGTGTTCACTGTATAAAGTTATGGTTGTACATAGAGCATAGTATTAGATTTTGAGTTGTAACATGTGGGGGCAGCAGATTGTCACAGACAAAAAGGTTTTCCCATCTTTTTTAAAGCAACAAGCAGTCACTAAGCCTGGGTTTGAAATAACAGGATTTAACTGCCACTGCTCTGCGGTTTGAATGATTTGGGTTTTTTTGTTTTTACGTCTTTCATGAATTGAAAATTATCAGGTTATTTTGGGGATTATTGCCTTATTACTGTGGAATACGGAGAGGAAACCTCGTAAAAACCACCCCCGCGATTACCAGAGCCATATCTTGAGACTAACTCATATACCCGAGGGTCGACAGATGGACTCGATCCTGTGACTGGTACATCGAAGAAGGCTCAGAAAGCGCACTCGCTAACCACTAAGCCACGGCCGCGGGCCACATGTACATCGAAGAAGGCGTTGTAATCGGACATACTAACCACTATAAAGCTATGGCAATAAATGCTTTTCTAACATCCAAAATTTGGGAAAGAATTATACCTTTTATTTGGAATTTTCAAAATAACAAAGATACCACTGAATGTGGCATAAAACACTTATCAAGATAATAACAAAACTTCTGAATACAAAAGGCTGGTACATGTACCTTACACTGACTGCCGAGTTCTGCATCCCAAACATCCCAACATCCAAAGTTTATTGTATGACACTTAGATGTATGTATAGATGCAGGTTAGAAAAATACATGTCCCAACATGTTGAAAATGATGAGCTGAGTAAACAGGGAAAATCTAGGCCACTCACCACCAGAGCTGGCTACTGTGTCAAACGTTTACTAAATCTGGTTCATTCTAACCTAAAACTTAAATGTTGTTTTTTTTTTGTATTAGGGGTTTAGCATCATGCTCAAGGGTATTTCACTTTAGGGCCTGATCCATCATCCAGGTAAAACTTTTGAGCACCCATCATTCATTATCCAATTCAAAAATAGTAAGTCTGATGAAAGTGTGAATGGATAGAATCAACAGTTTTTTCTAGTTTTTAAACCGTCTCAATTGCTAATTGTTTTTGTTACGCTTCGAGCAATACAGCTGATTATGCATCATTTCTTATTTCGGAAATATGTGAAAGGAAGGGGTTAAGATATATTACACAAGAAAGAATGGGGCGGGGTCAAACAGAAACTCCTTTAAACTGGTTGAAAATGGGCAGGCATGTGGTGATGAGTTATATGGTGAATGATTGTCAGTTCTCACTCTGCCCTACATGCACTTAATACATGTAAATACAGTGAAAAAACAAGAGGTAACCTCACATTGAAAATAATATTCCTATATTGCTTAGAAAAGACAGAACTCCTATCCTGGGTGAATACTGCCCCTGAAGACAAAATTCACCACAGTTATACAGTATGTATGCATTCATATGTTGTGAGATAAGATAAGATCAAGGGCTACGGCAGACACCCATCCAAATGGACACCCTGAAGTGAAATGAAGTGAAATGTGAAATAATTAGGGTCACATTTTATAAATTTCACTGATGATCTTTCATTACGGATCATCAAAAGTTAAGAAAAATAATGTTCATGTATTAAAAATGATGTTTTAAAATTCACTTAGTTTTTCTTAACTTTAAGAAATACTTAAGTAGCTTTATGAATACGGGCCCTGGATAAGATATTAATCATATTTTAGGAGAAATTAAAAATGTCAACCCTAAGATCATTTTGCTGGGTAAAAAACTTTGTGATGCAATTTAAATTTCAGAGGTTAAAATATTGTTAAAATGTGGGATAAGCTACGTATTCAATATACTCTTCCTAGTTTATGTGACTTGATGTGGTTTTATCTTTGAACTAAGCTAAACAAGCTTCCTGGGAAGTACAATAGTTACTTGTTCCACTATTCAAACCCACCAAATTCATCAAAGGGAAGTAAATAAGGGCTGGTGATAAGTGGTTACCGAGTAAAATCTGACAACAACCAATCAATATCGAGTGACATTTCTATTTTAAATAATAATAAAAACTGATCACATTCATACATGTTACAAAGTAGTTTGAATTCAAAAGAACCAATCAAAACATTTGTCCGTATTTCAAACCACGCAAGAATAACACATAAGCTCCAATAACAGCTGATTCCACATACATTTTCTTTACCTTAACAAAGGATTGTTTACAAAGTATAAAGGCCTAGATATCTAATAGCTGGTTGGGTACACTGAATGAAGAGTCAATATTTGCTTTATAGTAACTACAGTAAGCAAACACATTAGATCTTTATTTAACATTTATCGTATCCGTTTTCCTGGTACATGAGCACTCATGGCTCACCAAATGAGAGATTTGTTTGTTTGTTTGATTGATTAGGGATTTATGCTGCCATACTTAAGGTTATTTCACTCGCATGACGGCGTGCCAGCCTGATAGGTGAAGGAAACCATCCTCATCGCCACTGGCGACAGACAAAGACAAGACAGGACAAATACATTGTTTGTTTGTTTGATTAGCGTTTAACGTCATACTCAAGGGTATTTCACTTATATGACGACGTGCCAGCCCAATGGGTGAAAGAAACCACCCTCGACACCACTGGCAACAAATACAGGACGCAATACAGACACCACAAACAGATGGTCTTCCTGTTCCCCTTTTGCTCTGAGAGCACCAGGGCAACATGAAACTCCCTCCAACCACCTGCCAGGACAACCACAAGACATAAAACAAAGACCTCACACAGATTGGCTTCATGTTGCCCCTTAGCTGAGAGAGCACCAGGACAGCTCCATCCCAAACCCCCTTTTCCATAACACTGGCAACAGACAAAGACAAGACAATCGCAATATGCAATGGCAACACAACCGATCAGTTTCCTGTTGCCTCTCCGCTCCAAGGGCATAAAGGCAAGACGGAGCTTCAACTCGAAGGCCTGCATATCACTTTAATACGTGTACATGTATTTAACGGTGATCTACCCCAACACTATTTATCACACCCTCTAAGAAACATTGTGAAAACAACAACCTGATGAAATCGTCATGAGTAGACCTTTTATGAAGATAAGTTTTATCATATAGTTTTATGTTTGTGAAAAATTTGGTGTTTTTACTACACAAATATCAATCTGTACGAATCTCTGTGCATGACATGTGTTTTTAAAATTGTCACTTCATCGACAGAATCAAGCATAATTAAATGGTCGCCCATTAAGCAAGTTAACTACCACTTTAGAAGCGAAGTAAACATTGAGATAAAACCAACAATTAATTAAAAGACTTGCACAAGAAAAGGGAATACGTTCTGGATAAAATAAAATAAAAATAAAAAAACTGTCTGTGTCTCTCTTTAAAAGCTACGAGCAGTTGTTAACATGGTGTTTAACAAACCTATTTTACAGTGTTATGTGTAGACTCTACAAACTTGGCTGGCTGCCAACTGACTAGTATTTTTTTTGTCATAACTTATGAAAGCAAAAAGGAGGTCAAGACATATAATAACTAGGTTTGCAGAATAAACAAAGTTCTCTCGATGACTTTGATGATGGTGCTCTTTTTATTGAGAGAAATGTTCTAATTAAATGAAGGCCACAATATTCAAGTCAAAATAATTATAATTTTCTCATAAATAACTTGCCTAAGCCAGGAAAATCTGATGCCTAACAAAGTACTGTTTTCTAATAAGTTGTCCAGGCTTTAATGATTGTGATCGCTTGAAAGGAACACCCAGGTCTGTTTATGATGTCTTTGTATTACGTCCTGATCGTCACTTTTTGTTGCCAGTGGTGTTGATTTGTTTGTTTGTTTTGATTAGGGTTTAACGTCGTACTCAAGGGTATTTCACTTATATGACGACGGATTGTCCACTTCACACTGCTACTTGCCTAATT
>JAQQZZ010131906.1:0-13725 GCA_030265115.1 Mopalia vespertina | reverse complement strand
GGACGGTCGGACGGACGGACGAACAACCCAATAACATAATACGTCCCGTCAAATGACAGGCGTATAAAAACCGTCATGTATGTTAGAGTCAATGTCTCGACGTAGGACGTAGAATCGACCATATTTAAGACTGCTGTAGGTCGACATACACCAAAAATGACGTATTGTCCCATGGAACAGTCTTACAAAGTTTGATTTGAATTTCACAAGAAGTTTTCAAATTAATATACAGAAACGAACTTAGAATTTGCCAGCAGGTGGTGGCAGCTGTAGTTTGACATACGCTAAAACTAATCACAAGCGACGTCTTGTCACATGGATCAATCACACTTAGTTTGATTTGAATTCCACAACAAGTTTTCAAATTAACATACAGAAACGAAATTTAGACTTTGCCACCAGGTGGCGCCACCTGTATGTCGACATACGCCAAAATCAATCCCAATCTATGTCTTGTCGCATGGAACACACATACTAAGTTTGATTAGAATACAATAAGCCGTTTTCAAGTTAATGTTCGGAAACCAAAAAGTGGATGGACGGTCGGACGGACGGACGAACAACCCAATAACATAATACGTCCCGTCAAATGACAGGCGTATAAAAACCGTCATAGGGTTTTTCTAAATTCAGGTTAGTCTTTGCACAATTGATAAATATATATTTAAAAAATAAAAATCCGCCATTATAAAATTGTTCGCTTAATATCTTCATAACAAAAAAATCTGCATGACAATTTTTTAGATAATGGGTTGAGATTGTTTGTGCCAAATTTCAAAGATTAAGTGGAAATACTTTACGAGAAATAAACGATTTAAACGTTAAAAATCAAGAAAAGTGAAAGCGGAGAAAACAGCCTAAACGTGTGAAAATGATTGAACTCCAGATTGTTTTGAAATTACTCCATATAAATTTAAAAAAACAACATGTTTCTTTTAATTCTTTATGGTTATTACTTTTGGGTATGTACGTATTGGAGATTTAAAAGTATAATTGTGAGAGGAACATATTCCATCCATATAAATGCCAACTTCGTCGGCATGCCGTTTAAGATATAATTTTCAGAAAGTTGTTGGCTTTACAGAAGTATATTTTTGGGGGTAAGAAAAAGAGTAACGGTGTGGGTAAACACCAATATTATGATATTTATTTTGTGTGGCTGCCACTAACAGTATAAAGCGGAAAAACTCATCTGTCAGGTTTAAGTTAATTTATAAGTATATTTTGCTTTTGAAAAAAAGGAACTCGGCTTGGGAAAACGTTTGTTCTTGACGCCTACTGTTCAGCTCATATACACACCCCAACGGTCATGCATTCGATCCGTTCGCCTTTTGCTTATTGGCTTAAGGTAAAAGCCAGCAGGTAGTCCGTGTAGTTGAGATAGCCACGTTAATCTCTTCCGCCTGCCGATACGCATAATCTTTTATCACGCATTGTACAATCTAAATCTAAAGAATACATTCTAAAATACTTCATTTTTTTGTCAAACTTTTTGCATTATCGACATTATGAAAAGACGATTTCAGAGATGTAAAAAAGGTCAAAATTTGACCCCTGACCAGCGGTAGAGTACTGAAGGTTATTACACTCATATGATGTCAAGCCAGCAAACATCCAAGGGGCGGAGACCACCCTCGGCGTCACAGGCAACAACCATTGACGATACACAAAAGAACTATACCAGAAACAGATCTACTTCGTCTAGACAGCGCCAGAGGAGCATAAATTTTCCCTATCTTTGATGCCGCTCAGTACATCTATACTTCATCAGTTATCCAGCCAACTCATAATCAAAACAACTCATGATCCTATCAATTCATAATCCAACCAACTGATGATCCAACCAACTGATGATCCAACAAACTCATAATTCAACCAACTCATGATAGACTCATAATCCAACCAATTCATGATCCATCCAACTCATAATCTAACCAGCTCATAATCCAACCAAATCATAATCCAACCAGCTCATAATCGAACCAACTCTTAATCCAAACAACTCTTAATCCAAACCACTCATGATCAACTCATAATCCAACCAATTCATGATCCATCCAACTCATAATCGAAACAACTCATGATCCTACCAACTCATTATCTAGCCAACTCATTTTCCATCCAACTCATAATCCAACCAACTCATGGTCTAGCCAACTCATAATCCACCAAATGATGATCCAGTCAACTCACAATCCCACCAACCCATGATCCAACCAACTCATTATTCAGCCACTCATAATCCAACCGATTGGCTTTTATATTACATAAATCATCCAGACTAAAAACATTTATAGCTCAATCTAGTACAGAAATTAAATAAATGATACATGTGTAGAGTTCAGACATTGTGCCTCTGTATACAATGCGGTGTATGTAATGTCTGAGCCGCTTCTATTCTGCAGACTTTATCTGGTTTTCATCAGATCCGTATTTGTCCCACGTTATGAAATTACAGTAACACAGTTAGAAAAGAACAGTATCTAAGACTTTGGACAGTATAAAGCGATGACATACATTGTATCATAATTTTGTGTTGTTTTGGGATAACACATTTTCGGTCTGAACAGATTCTGGTTTGTTGAAAATTAGTTGAATGGTCCACAACTTGCCGGCATTTACACTGCTGATGATTTTGCGCCTAACTATGAAGATCGTGGGTTTGATTCCAAGACGAGTTTCACCCTAGGAAATTTTCTGAACTGGAATTTTTTCAAACTGTGAAACATATTATAGAGATAACAAATGGCGCCTGATTGGTATATGGTCAAAGTGCTGCGAACAACACAGGTCAGGCTGGTTCTATGTGGAGTCAGTCAAATGAATTTAAAAACAAACTCTATTATATACATGGGTGCTCTGGTGTTATAATAATCCGTGGAGATTCAAAGGTCTGATTAAAATAGCGTATATGCATTCTTGTGTGAAATCACTCTGTGAACAAAATGTCTATTGTTTACCCTGTCATTATCACCTAGCACAGTGCAGTGAAAACGGGTAGAAAAATAGGATTGGACATGTTTGTTACGGCGAGTTTGTTATAACTTGACAGCTTTGTTTATTGGTTAATTTAATGAAACAGTTGTGTTGTTAAAATGGCACTAACAATATCTAGGTTTAAGTTCAGGTTCAATCTTGGCCCTAACCCAGGATTGTTGTCCTGAGAAGATATTTGCCTGACTTGGAGTGGCTTCTGTAGATTTATTGTGAAACTAATTCCTTGACGTCGACTCCTAGTGGCGTATCTCTTCGGTAGTCCTTTGCCATTTATTTCAATCGAATGAGCTGTTGGCCATTACTATACTGTGTCTGGTAAACATCAGACTTGTAATGAAGTGGAAATAGTTTCCCTAAGAAAGGAAATAATTCATTAAAATAAGTTCCCTGTGACAGACCTTGTGAGGGTATAGGCATAGAATTGACTGCAAAATGGCTGTATCTTAAACCGGAAACTAATAACCAAATTAATTTCCAAAGGTAGACTGTGGATAAGCAATTGAGTGTATTGTTGTCATTTCTGTCGGATAACAGATCGTGTGGATAATTAATTGGTTCACCTTTGTTATACTGTTCAGTTCAAATACACACCCCAACGGTCATGCAATTGATCCGTTGGCCTTTTGCTAATTACTTTAGTTTACCTTTTGGAGGCTTTCCTGTGCTTAAGTCTACGTTTTACATGCATTTCGTATGGTACATGTATAGTCTACGCTTTAGGGGCATTTTCTGGGCTTCAAACTACGTTTTAGGGCTTTCCTGCGGTCTGTTCGTTAAGAGCTTCTGTTGTTGTTCTTGTGGTGTCGGACAGACTTAGGTGCGCTCAAATAAACGTTATAACAAAGCTAGAGTTGATTCTGATGTTTCTTCGGAATTCCTGGAAAGTAATCTAGTTACGATTGCAGCTTGACATTTCTGTTCAATCTAAGAAAAAAAAGCGTACCGCCATTGATTGGTTTGTGATATGGGCTTTGACTGTGTTTTCCACATGTTAAATTGTTACTATATGAGGGAGAAACGTTTCCCACCGCTGACTGCACAGAGAGCGAATTTTAAGAGAGGTCATCCCAGTTTTACTCACGGGCAATTCTCAGTCATCGTATAATTTAAGCATCTTTGGCTTAACGTTACTCACCTATCAAACAAGCAATCAGCTCTAAATCATATTACTCACAAGCTTATTATATAAAACTGTTGGGGTTTCCTATTCAAATAGTTGTTTACTTATTTCTATCTGCTGTTATGTGAACGACAGTTAATTTGCTAGAAACCATGCCAATTATCGGTATACCAAAAGATTTCAAGGGATTTCCAAGGGAGAGAATTGTTTAGTGTGGATTGAAAAGATAAATAAACTACAAAGATGTTGTGGATATAAAATATCTCCACATTTGAAAGTAAATTCTTGAAATAAATATATAGCCTTGGACTTAGTCATTTCTCTTTATTTGTTATGTATTCTGGGAAACGCTTCATGGCCGATGGTGTGTTTTTGTAGGTTATATGAGTAATTTTTTAAAACAACAAATATAGTATGTGTATATGACTTTCTGTGTTTAATTGTCGATTAGGTGACTAACTGCAATGTATGTACGACACACCGTGGCCAAAACTAATTTAAACAGGTCTTTTGTTTTTGTGAACCAGAGAAAACAACATTTCACATTTTGCCTTGTTATATATTTATGTTTGGAATGTTATTATCGAACCTAGTGTGGTCTGTGTTTCTTGTATTGAAATCACACCGGTGAATTTCCACTTTCTGATGCCGTCCCCATTACTAACAAAGTGCTCGTTCCACGGTCTATTTCCCAACAGAAAGGGCAACAATACACTTGGACTGTTTGTGTCTTGTCTGCATCAACATCAAGCTTGTTCCACCTTGTACCCAACCTGGTCTATGTCAGGGGGAGTATTCTAATGTCAGAGTTATTACCTTATTCAGCGAAATCAATTCCTTCTACGAATCAATCTTTGAATGCCTATATCAATAATTTGGTAATTAGTTTCGAGTTAAAGGTAGAGCCTTTTAAACAGTCCATTACACCCGTATAACCCACCATGTAGGTCACTGGGGACATATTCTAGTGTCATGTTTATTTCCTTATTCAGCGAAATTAATTCCTTCTACGAATCAACCTCTGGATGCCTTTATCAATAATTTGGTAATTAGTTTCGAGTTTAAGGTAGAGCTTTTTAAACAGTCCATTCCACCCGTATAATCCACCATGTAGGTCACTGGGGACGTAGTCAGATGTCTGAGTTATTTCCCTTTTCAGCAAAATCAATTCCACTCCACTACAACGAGATGATTACAAGACACAATATATTTGTTATCGACAACACATTTGATTTCAGTAAATGCCAAGAATACCAAAAGGGTATGCCATTACATACCCACCAAGAGCCGACGTCAATGTTTAAATGACATAATACAATAATTAAACTCCTACAGGTTGTATGGGATTAAGCAATCATGATAAATGGCCTCCTGTACAAATATTAGAGTGATTAGTTAGTGCTGTCGGTACTTTTCGTTGTTGTTTGGTTGACTTTATCTGGTTTCCATCAGATCCGTATTTGTCCCACGTTATTAAGTTACAGTAAAACAGTTAGAAAAGAACGATATCTAAGACTTTGGGCAGTATCAAGCGATCAAATCCATTGTATCATAACTTTTTGTTATTTTGGGATAACACTTTTTCAGTCTGAACAGATTCTGGTTGGTTGAAAATCAGTTGAGTGGTCCACAACTTGCCGGTATTTACAATGCTGGTGATTTTGCGCCTAACTATATGAAGGTCGTGGGTTTGATTTTCAGACGGGTTTAAACCTGCGTAATTTTCTGAACTGGAATTTGTTCAAACTGTGAAACATATTATAGAGATAACAAATGGCGCCTGATTGATATATGCCCAAAGTGCTGCGAACAACACAACGCGACCTTATAGAATTAAGGGGTTCTTACTAACATTTTGGTCAAAAATGAGTTTGATAGTGGATAATATTGGGACCACAAATGTCTATCTACTATCATGAGAGTATTATGCAAAATTCGTCGGTCTTATGTTCACAACATAATTAAAAAGTTCCAATTCAATAGTGGACACCTTCTTCAAAATAACAGGGTTCTATCTGCAACTTTCCATCAATGAAGCTTAGGCTTAGCTAGGAAGGAAGTTTTTAGAGGACCAATAATATGTCAGCTTATATTTCAGTTTCAATAATAAGGATTTGCACAAGTAGAAATTGAACTTTGCAAGCGATTTTCTCAAAACGACCAAAATGTTAGTTAGAACCCTGTAATTCTAAGGTCGCGACAGGTCAAGCTGGCTCTATGTGGAGTCAGTCAAGTGCAAATGAATAAAACACAAAACTCTATTATAAGCATGGATGTCCTGGTGCTATAATAATCCGTGGCGATTCAGATGTTTGATTTAAGTAGCGTATATGCATTCTTGTGTGAAATCACTCTGTGAACAAAGGTCTATCGTTTACCCGTCATTATCACCTAGCACAGTGCCGTGAAAACGGGTAGAAAAATAGGATTGGACATGTGTGTTACGGCGAACTTTGTTATAAGTTGACAGTTGTGTTGCAAAAATGGCACTAACGATATCTAGGGCTCTTGTCCTGGAATCCAGCTGTTTGTTGCTGTTTAAAATCACGTTTGTCATAGAATACAGAATGTCGTTAATCATATGACGTCACTTAAAATGTGACATCATTTTTAGTGTCAGGTTAAAATTTAGGTTTAAGTTCAGGTTCAGTGTTGAATCTAACCCAGGACTGTTGCCCTGAGAAGATATTTGCCTGACTTGGAGTGGTTTCTGTAGACTTTTTGTGAAACAAACTCTTTGGCGTCGACTCCTAGTGGCGTATCCCTTCGGTAGTCCTTTGCCATTTATTTCAATGGAATGAGCTGTTGGCCATTACTATTATACTGTGTCTGGTAAACATCACGCTTGTAATGAAGTGGAAATAGTTTCCCTAGGAAAGGAAATAATTCATTAAAATAAGTCCCCTGTGACCGACCTTCTGGGGTATAGGGACAGAATTGACTGCAAAATGGCTGTATCTTAAAACGGAAACTAATAACCAAATTACTGGTGAAAGCTTCCAAAGGTAGACGTGGATAAGGACACAAAGTGATTGAGTGTATTGTTGCCATTTCTGTTGGATAACAGATCGTGGGTCGATAATTAATTGGTTTACCTTTGTTATAATTGGAGACAGAATATTCTGCGATAAGGTTTCAATACAACACAATGCTGTTTTCTGTGTTTCAGAAAAATGAACTTTTTTCCTAAAAAACGTACATAGTGAAACGTTATTTTAGATTAAATAAACGTTCAGTTATTAAAATTCAAGGTTTTTTATATTTAGACTGTATATTAAATTTCTTTAAGTATTTATAAACATTTGCATAAACACCTTTTTTATAAACGAGCAAAATCTTTGACTAACTATAAGTTCTTGGTGCAATTTTATGTAATCAATAATCAAGCGTACTTCGGGGAACTATAACCAACACCAATGTATATTTGTATTGGTTGGAATTACACGTATGACGTCATTGTTTAAATATTTTGTCTAAGATTACTGACAGCCAATTAACTCAATTGCCAATATCCAGGTCCACCTATCATAACTCAGATATTCAATATTTGTAGTCAGTTTTTATATGACAATTTATCTTTCAATTTCGCACCAAACATGCTTTATTTGTCTCTCTCTTTGAAGTCCCGTTAGATTGTGTTAGCACAGGCAATCATATGTTTCCTACCTACACAAGATTACTGGCGTTTCCGTAGATGAGCAAGTACGAGAACAAAAAAACAAGAAAAAAAACGTACGAGAAAGGCCTCAAAGTCATCAATGGTATCAGCTTTGAATTTCAGTTTTATTGTCAGCACTATTTCCAGGAATTGGCTAAGCAAGATAGATTCCTTTGGCTATACAGACGGCGGAAGTCTGGCTCAGTTTTTTCTTTCCCAATGTATTTTTTTTTAAACCGATTTCACTGCAGTCTTTCATTGCCGGTTTTCGTTATAGAGCCTTTGTCCGGAATTAATCTTGACAACCGAACGATACGAAGCTAAACTGAATTCTGAGAGCGACGGTTACAAAATAATACCGGAAATAGAAGTACACAACAACTGGGAAAACACCCAGGTTTATTTGTCGAAGTATTTAAGGGATATCAGTCACTTTTTTAAAAATAGGTTTACATTGGAGGGATATGTACTGTGCTGTCCTGAAATAAAGCCATATTCAGTGGACTCCATGAATCGCAAGCAGAATGTACTAATTGGGTGTACGAGAATAAATCTGATACTGAAAGGAAAAGGCAACGCTTTGAATTGAGTATACATATAAAGAACTGTTGTTTATGGATCCGCAATAGCAAGGTCGCTTAGCTTACAAGTGTTTGTTAGTAAATAACATAAGTAATTGACAAAATGACAGTTTTTTTAAATATTGATAAAAGGAATGACATATGCATTCGAGAAACGTAACAAATAAGTAAAGAAATCAAAATTTAATTTAAAATACGGATTCGTTCCAATCTAGACTTTAGACAAACAGACAGGTCTTGAAACAGACTACACACTCCATAAGACTCGTAACTGAAAACTGTTACTTCCGTTAACAAAAGCGGATGTCTTTGGCTGATCTCCTTTGTTTTATCCAGATGCATGTCTGCGGAAACGCCCCTAAGTATACGTGTTGTTGTTAGTATTATGTGTACATGTATAGACGTTACGTAATCCCTTTATAATATAACATCACTTATCCTCGCTTAACATCGTTAACATTCAAACCGCCATTTTAATTTTTTTTATAAACACAACTTATTACTCAGAGCCCACATGACAATAACACTGGGAACAGTTATTATTTCTCTGCGATAATTAGATGCAGATAATTCGGATTGAATTATCGGTAATAAATGTCGGTAATAAATGTATCGCTATAGATTAATGTATGATCGATATCGATACATTAGCTAAAACGTCAGTTTGGTCGGAAGTCCGACCAAAGGTCCAATTGGTCCATGAGTCAGATAAAATGTCGATATCCATAATTTGTTTATCAACACCGATAGCTCGTTTGATCTATTGATATCAATAAATGAATAATCGAAATCGATAATTTATTTGTCAATATCGAATCATCAGATAAAACAACTATTTGGCCCGCCAATCAGATAAAACGTCAATAAGGATCTAGCAAACTACGTGGAAAATTGAAAAATTCAAATAGTTTGTACATTTTGTAGCAGCTAAGTTCTGTTACTATCAATGTATATGTTGTTTTATAAGACTTTCCCATATATTGACGTTTTGTTGAAAACGCCCACTCCTATGACCGTGTACATGTTACCTTATCTTCGGGGAAATCTCTATCCATGTATACTATTATACCATGTGTCTTGCAATCATTGGAGACAAATCCTAACCAAACATTATCGGTAATCAGCGAAGGTATAGCCTCGATCTGAATAAACATCCGTAGAACTGCGGGTACAAGATCTTGATATTCTATAACGAACATAAAACAAAGCAATATTTTGTTTTAATCTTGGCGTGATTGGTGTAAACAACCTATCTTGAAAACAACCTACTTAATTGTATACGTAGACAAGAAAAACGGTTTCCCGGGTGTATCTTAGAATCAATGTCTCGACGTATATAGGAAGTAGAATCGATCATATTTTAGAATGAATCAGTCATGCCGACTGCATTATCTATGGGACAGAAGATTATATCTGTATATTCATAAACCTTAACATAACAATAAATAAAGTCGCTAGAAATTACAACTTTTAAATTGGCTGTGTTATTCAGGGTAATTGTTTCTACTACAACAGTTCATCAGACTTAATACTTTCCTACTAATTTATGCAAAAAAGGCTATCACCTCTAAAATGCAAGTTTATGAGTTACGATTTGACATCTTTTCCGGGGTGTAGAATTTCTAGATTTTATATGCTTTTCGCATTGTGTAGTCTACGCGTTAGCAGTTTTCGCTGTACTTTTGGAGGCTTTCCTGTGCTTAAGTCTACGTTTTACATGCATTTCGTATGGTGTAGTCTACGCTTTAGGAGCATTTTCTGTGCTTTAGACTACGTTTTAGGGCTTTCCTGTGGTGTGTTCGTTAAGATCTTCTGCGGTTACTCTTGTGGTGTGGAACAGACTTAGGTGCGCTCAAATAAACGTTATAATAAAGCCAAAGTTGATTCTGATGTTTCTTTGGAGTTTAAGGAAAGTAATATCGTTATGATTGCAGCTGGACATTTCTGTTCAATCTCACAAAACAAGCGCACCGGCACTGATTGGGTTTTGATCTGGGCTATGGAGCCCCTATGACTGTGTTTTCCACATGCTAAAGTGTTACTATTTGAGGGAGAAACGTTTCCCACCGCTGACTGCACAGAGAGCGAGTTTTAACAGACGTCATCTCAGTTTTACTCACGGACAATTCTCAATCATCGTATAAGTCAAGCAGCATTGGCTAAACGTTAATCATCTATCAAACAAACAATCAGCTCTAAATTATATTACTCACAAGCTGATTATATAAAACTGTTGGGGTTTCCTATCCGAATAGTTGTTTACTTATTTTTATCTGCTGTTATGTGAACGACAGTTAATTTGCTAGAAATCATGCCACTTATCGGTATACCAAAAGATTTCAAGGGGTTTCCAAGGGAGAGAATTGTTTAGTGTCGATTGAAAAGATAAGTAAACTACAAAGATGTTGTGGATATAAAATATCTCCACATCTGAAAGTAAATTCTTGAAATAAATATATAGCCTTGGATTTAGTCATTTCTCTTTACTTGTTATGTAATCTGGGAAACGCTTCATGGCCGATGTTGTGTTTTTGTAGGTTATTTTAGTAATTTTTTAAAACAACAAATATAGTAGGTCTATATGACTTTCTGTGTTTAATTGTCGATTATGTACGACACACCGTGGCCAAAACTAATTTAAACAGGTCTTATGTTCTGTTTTTGTGAACCAGAGAAAACATCATTTCACATTTTGCCTTGTTATATATTTCTGTTTGGAATGTTATTATTGAACCTATTGTGGTCTGTGTTTCTTGTATTGAAATCACACCGGTGAATTTCCACTTTCTGATGCAGTCCCCATTAATGACAAAGTGGTCTATTTCCCAACAGAAAGAACAACAATTCTCTTGGACTATTTGTGTCTCGTCTGCATCAACATCAAGCTTGTTCCACCTTGTACCCAACCTGGTCTATGTCAGGGGGAGTATTCTAGTGTCAGAGTTATTACCTTATTCAGCGAAATCAATTCCTTCTACGAATCAACCTCTGAATGCTTTTATCAATAATTTGGTAATTAGTTTCGAGTTAAAGGTAGAGCTTTTTAAACAGTCCATTCCACCCGTATATCCCACCATGTAGGTCACTGGGGACGTATTCTAATGTCAGAGTTATTTCCTTTCTCAGCGAAATCAATTCCACTCCACTACAACGAGATGATTACAAGACACAATATATTTGTTATCGACAACACATTTGATTTCAGTAAATGCCAAGACTACCAAAGGGATATGCTATCACATACCCACCAAAGAGCCGACGTCAATGATTATTTTTCGTTTGAGCGTTGCATGTCTTAACCCCCCTGAATTGTGCATGCCCAATAGTTTATGGAAATTAAATCGTGTTACCATGAGGTGCATGGTGTGTCTGAGAAATAACTCTGGTGTCTTTTGCGGAAAAAGTTTTTGTGCAAATGCTTGATTGTTTGGTGTTTTACGCCGTACTTAAGTGTATTTCACTTATGTGAATACGGTGTATTCAAACAAAAATTTACATTAGCGAACCAAATTGTGAAGTGTTTCTATACTGTTGGAAAGTTAATTTGCCTCCAGAGCTAAGTCAAAATAGCATTGCTACTCTTCAAATAAACTGCCCTTATCCAGAGGGCGCTGTGCAAATGGATACTTCTTCCTGTTCGATTCTCTCTTAAATTTCTAATCATTTGACCTTAACTGCTTGATAATTATCTAACCAGTTTAATATGAGGGATGGAATCGAATAACAACAACGGTAACATAACTGCCCTATTGATACAGGCCAGTGATTTTCACGACACAGCCTCTTTCGGGAAAGCGTCTACCGACTGAGCGGATTGTGAACTACAAGTTGCCATTAACTCATCTGAGTCATGTTGCCTCTTAAACTCGCCAACAATAGAAAAAAATACCCACCTACAAACATCCTTAAAAATGTTGGCAATTAAGCAACACCGACGAATATTCGCTTTCCAAAAAATATTCATAATTTATAGCAGACAATAATACTTTCTCATAATATTTCATTTATCACTGAATGTCGGCAGATGAATGGATATAATTGATGTCCGACTGTTTTAACAATTCGTTTGCCGGAAACAAATGGCTCCCCTCTGTATCGTATAAAATGTATCCGTCAAATGCTGTCTTGTTTACTTTTCGAGACCAAACCGACAAGAATGTTTGGTTAACAATGTTGGTAGACCTTTGATAAAGGCAGACAGTTGTAATTAACGTATACAGGCTAATTACGCTTACACACTTGTTTTCTATTGGAAAATTCCTATATTGGAATTAAAACTCACAGCCTTTAACGGAACGTAGGATTTCCCTGTACGGCCTGTGAATAATATGAACTATTTATCCTTCACTGCTCTGGTGGTCGTCTTTTTATAAGGGGGTTAGTGTACGAGTCAGACTCTATCGGCAAACGGAACTCCACTACTCATGTACAAGGTGTTATTAGAAAGGAATTTATTCATAATGAATTCTGTGAACGACAGAAGACAATCATTTGAAGCAATGTCATTGGTTGGTATATTGGTAATCTAGTCTTAACATTCCACAACTTGTTATATTAACTGGCTGTCCAACAATTAATGAAGACAACCATCTGTTTAATATGCCTAATATTTATCCGCTTAACATCGGTCGTTTCACTCTTGTATAATCTACGTTTCGGTGGGTATTCCTCTACGTTTACGTTGCGGATTTTTTTCCTCTGGTGTACTATATACATGTATACGATGACATCATCTGCGCTTGACTTGGGGTAATCGAACAGGCTGATGTCGGTTCATATAACGCTATGCTATATAGTCTAGCATATAGTTATAAAGATTATACCTTGGAGTCAGCTTTATTTGTTTCTGGCAAGCTTCACATTTGGAATTGATCTTGCTGGTGAGCTAAATATATCAGACAATGTAACGTTTCTATGTGAATAAGAGCAAAACTCAATTTGTTTTGTCAGGTAATAAACTTTCAGAACTGCCTATCGAACCGATATCGTGTTTTCCTTTGTAATCAACTTAGGTTGTAAGTGAAGCACGCAAGGTACGTCTGGTTCATAAAATTTTCATTCGTCATCTTGGCTTGTACCCTTCCCGTAGAACCGCATAATTTCGTAAAAAATAAATAATAATAATAATAAGCGTTCTTGTTAACCTAAGTGTGTTTCAACATACTGCTTTTGCTTCAATAAATAACTTAACTATGTCTCAATATAAATTTGTTAATCGCCAAGGCAATAATGTTCGGAAGGCACAAACTTACTAACAACAAAACAGAGGCCGGTACTTGTTAACGTCCAACAGTCTGGACTTCACTTCCTGGTTTGGTCATTCCTCCCCTCCTAACGTTGAAGAGTTACAATAATTATCGTAGAATCTC
>JAQQZZ010131895.1:0-13726 GCA_030265115.1 Mopalia vespertina | reverse complement strand
TTGACCTACATAACCCATTTTAAAATTTGTATGCACCTTTGGCTTATTGTCAAGGGAGAGCACCATCGTCACTTCCTAGTAAGACAGTAATGGTGCGGGTTTATCCCAAAGTTCCAAGTCTGCGTTAAAAAGCTAGATGGTTACAAAATGGGTATACCAAGGAGTGGGCCATCTCACTGGTAAAACAACGTTGACGCGATAATCACACCCATTTGTGAAAACAGATTGTCTAACTCACCAAGCGCGAGATTTTATTTAACATTTCGCAATTTTGCCTTTCAGACGTACCTAAATTTACCGCTAGATAAATATAGATTTGCTCTGTCAAGGTTACGGGACTCGTCTCTCCGCATACAGGTCAAGTAGGTAGGTGGCATAAGTCAAAACCTATCCCTGTATGGCAACGAAAATGTATGAAATGCAATACCTTAGAAGATAAGTTGCAGTTTATCCTTGTTTATCCGCATTATGACAAACTAATAAAAGAAATCTTACCTTGTTAAATCTGGAATAAACAGAAAAGAACAAAGTTGTCAATGTTATTGACCTCTGAACAACTGCCGTTAAACCGGATGCTAGAAACATTTGCACAAACTGCCTTTATCGCAAGGGGCGATTTATATCATGTCCACACACTGTAATGATTGTAAGCACAATGTAATTGTCTACTCGACTCCAAAATGTATTGTATAAATGATTTGTATTCATGTGGGCCAGATGGCCAGAGAAATAAAGATTCATTATATCATCAGCATCCATCAAATGGTTGAATGACTGTCGACACGCAGATACACCACCCATTGCTAGTCAGATATTGTTCTTATGCGCGTATCTGAATCCTCAACGGAGCAATCTAAGAATTAACCAATCGTATAGTCGGCGAAGTTTCAAACTCACTGTCATGGACGCCGTTAATATGGCCATACTTGGGCTGGGGTTTTAGTCAAACAAATACACACTGAATAAAACTTGTATACAAGCAATATTCGTTTATATGATAACCGTTTGTAAAGTTAATCATAGCTGAAAGCAAGTGTATGTAATTAGATGGGGCGATTTGAAATGGTCAGCACTGAATGTCGTTTCCTTTTCACCTACGCTCCTATAACAAGCGATTTATTTCATTACCCACTTCATCCATTCAAATCGATGATTAAAATGGGTTATAAGAGATCAACGCGGTAAAGCACGTCAACCAGATGACCAATCACATGTATTACTTACCACTAAGGCTTAAACAAGTCGCCAAACAGCCCTGCGGCAGGGTGACAGATTCGTTGTCAATGTCACGTGTTTCTGTTTGCGAACAGGTTACAGGCTGGCTGTTTTGGTCCTATACTGCTGATAAAACTGGTCTGGCATGCAATTGTAGGAACTAGTCGAAAATATGCTCCAGTTTCCGATGGTTTATGTCATCGATCATTTTTTTTCTAAACCGCTGGTTAAACCAGTTTTATCATTTGTTTAGTATACACTAATTGATACATGCTCAAGATAAAAAAAACTTTCCGTTAGTCAGGGTTACTGGGTATAGGATTTATATTAAAGTCTAAACAGTCGCAATACGTTTGAAGAGTGTACTTCAGTTAGGGACATGGGATTGCATAAAGAACTGCACCGAAGCTCAACATACTTATTAAATAAGCGGTTAGGATTCTGTGTTGTGGCGAGGTCATAAGTGGGAACAAAGTCTGGTAATTATACACTTGATCTTTGATCAATCCATAATCGTATACGAGTCGCAGTACAGGCTTTGCTTTAAGCCTATAGCGGATTGTCTGGGAACAATCCGAATTCCAGGCAGCGGAACAGGAAAAACTCATGTATGGACAAAAACTTTTCTGTGACATTTATCGTTATCGATAAATGTATTATTGAACATTTGAGATTTTTCGATAATTCATTTATGGGTATGAATAAATAACTACCGATAATGATGTTATCGATAATTCTGGATAAAACATTAATTTGGTCCTCCATGCAGTACAAGCGACTAGTCGTACTACAAATAATGAACACTGCAGTTAATCATAGCTGAAAGCAAGTGTGTGGTATTAGATGGGGCGGTTTGAAATGGTCAACATTTTATGTCGTTGTTTCCTTTCAACTACGCTCCTGTGACAAGCGATTTATTTCATTCCCCACTTAATTCATTCAAATCGATGATTAAAGTGGGTTATACGAGATCAACCCGGTAAAGCACATTAACCAGATGACCAATCACATGTATTACTTACAACTTAGCAAAATTCTGGCACAAAATTCATTGATAGGCTTACACAAGTCGCCAAACAGCCCTCCGGCAGGGTGACAGATTCGCTGTCAATTGCACGTGTTTCTGTTTGCGAACAGGTCGAGGGCTGGCTGTTTTGGTCCTATATGCTGCTGATAAAACAAATGATCCATAATCGTATACGAGTCAAAGTATAGGCTATGCTTTAAGTCTATTGCGGATTGCCCGGGACCAATCCGAATTCCAGGCAGCGGAACAGGACAAACTCCATTTATGGACAAAAAAAATTCTGTGACATTTATCGTTATCGATAAATGTATTATTGAACATTTGAGAATTTTTAATAATTCATTTATGAGTATGAATAAATAACTATCAACATCGACAATGATTTTGTTGATAATTAGGGATTAAATATTAATTCGGTCCTCCATACAACACAAGCGACTAGTCCTACTACTCATAATGAACGCCGCAAGGAAGTGAGCCGATGACAAGATTTCTGTATCATACTTACTGATGGAACGGAAGAGGTCTTTAGACTGGGAAGCGACCAAACCAATACTTTTTCTGCTTATGTTTTCACCGGCATGCAATTAAGAAACACGAAAGATGTCTTAGAAGACATTTAATCAAAGAAAAACTGCCTTTGTGTAGGATTAATAACCATAATCGCATTAAACCAATAATTACAGGACAGCCAACATAAAACAACGGTTAACTATAAAAAAAAAAGTAATTAAGAGTTGTATTGCATAGTTCCGGGGCCTTTTCTGATTGATCTAACTGAATGTTTCCCAACGAAACCTCGGGACACATAACGCATATCTCGGTATTATCCACAGATTAGTTACAACAAAGTCTAACCTGATTAGAATATTACTGAAGATTGGCTTTAACCGATTTTATATTAGTACAATTGTATTGTTTATCCAAGCTCCAACAATACATGGCCGAGTTACAGGCCTGACAACCTATATGGTAATTAAACACGTTACAAACAAATAAATCAATAAATAAATACAAATATTAACATAAATAAATACAAATATTCACAATAGAGCATTTAATCACAAATACTGACAATAGTTACAATAAATAAATAATTTAAGCTAATAGATACAAATAATCAATGTTTCTAGTTGCTTACTATATACATATATATTTTTTTAATATATATTTATAAATGGTTTATGTTAAGAAGTAAAATGCAATACATCTACAAATATTTCAAGAAAAAGGCAAGCAATATGAAAATATTTGGCCTACAAAATCTAACAAATATCAACCAGCATTTCCACATTATCAAAGAAGCACTTGATGGATAGAATCTTTAAAACTTTGAAAAGATGATAAAATGCCCAATGATGGGTTTTCTATTACAAAAGAATTGTAATAAGTCATGGCACATGGAAATATTGATGTTTTCCTGACATTAATTAGCGAATGTGCTGTCTTAACACGTGCATTTCACGTACTCTTCTCACTGGAGAATTGAAATTAACCTGTTCAACTAGGCAAGGACTGTCGATGATTGAGTGGACACATCTATACAGAAAACGGAGGTCGGCAGATCTTCGACGGTCTGCCAATTGAGGGACATTGAAGGATTTACAAAGGCCCGCATATTGGCTTGAAGAATACATTATGTTCAACTTACAACACAGTGATTTGGTTAAGTTTTATTGCTGACAATTTTCAATTCGTTCGAAAGTTTATTTTGATTGGTGACCATATAATGGAGGCGTACCCTAGATTAAAACGTACCGGAGACCTATACATTTATTTTAAAGATTCAGTATTGTTAAAAGACACACAGGAACTTTTTAAAAAACCTAACTTGCGACAGGACTTTCTGATAATATTATTTACATGAGTTTCGAAATTGAGATTGCTGGTCAACGTAACCCCGAGATCTTTAATAGGTTAAACACGATTCAAACAGTGACCATTAATATAATAATTAAAAGTAATTTTGTTTTTTCTTATTAGTAAAATAAATAGGACAGCATTTTTATATGCTACGGTTAAAGTGCCATCTGTTACACCATTCTCATAACATCAGTATATCGTGTTGCAGAGTATAACAATCTTCTACACATTTAATAATTTTGTATAATTTGCTGTCTTCAGCATTTATAGACATAGAAGAGTGATAGACAAGTCAACACATAGATGACAAAGAGCAGAGGTCCGATGAGTGACCCTTGAGGGACACCAGTGACGGCGGGCTTCTGCGTTGGTTCCAGTCCGTTCAAAACAACATGCTGTTGTCTTCCCTTTAAACACGACGCGAACCATCTTAGCATCGATCCTGTGGAACCATAATACTAAAACTTATATAATAGAAGCACATGTGAGACAGAGTCGTATGCTTTACTGAAATCAAAAAACATTGGATCAGTCTGCTGCCTATTGCGAAATCCTTTCGTTAGTTGATCTGCAAAAGAGGCTAAGTTTGTTCTGGTGTCCCTAACTTCAACAAACCCGTGTTGATTTGTGTTAATGCTAGTTTGAGTGTGGTTAAATAGCTTATTGTATATTGTCTTTTTCAAATATTGTACTGAATAAAGACGACAAAGACACCGGGCGATAGTTTCTTGCGTAATTGACGTTATCTCTCTTGAAAATTGTCCCATCATGTACCATGGAAAACTCTAAATATTTGTGCATGCTTTAGGTGTGGATACCATAATTGATGTAAGGCAGATATGGAAATATACCAGTATCTGAACGTGTATGTATAAACTGAAATATAGGAAAGGTCGAGAATGAAAACCACTTTGTATTGTTTTTGCCGCTATACAGCGCATTACGTAATATGTTTTTCAGGCGATATTATCTGTCCTGGCCTAGTATATATAAATTAAATACGATGTTAATCCAAAATGCAAAAAGGAAATTGTACATTTTAGTAATTTTAATTGTAAAGCACTTAACTTGAGACAAAGATGAATATTAACACCCATTGTCATTCACCAATGTATTACATAACATTTCATTATATTGTATGCTTATGAATAGACTGTATTATATAAATGCTGTCCTAAATGTGTACTAATTATTCGACTGTTGTACTACAGCTTTGAGAGAAAAGCAGTAATGGCTAATTCTTGCAATAAACAATCAATCAATCAATCAAAATTGGTACAATATTAGCTTTTTGGAACATTTGAGGAAAACACCCGTTTGAGGTTTAACGAAAATAGAACAAAGAATAATACATAATTCATTAGCGCTTTCTTAAAGTAATAAGCCAGATATATTATCTGACCTACTAGCCTTGTGTACATTGATTGGTTTAAATTCAGATAGAACCTCATCCATCGATACACTTGTATGTGTTCCTGTCAGACACGAATGTCCGCATTGGTGGAAGTGTATCCGGCGTTGGAGTTGTAAAAAGAGCTAACACGAAGACGATCTGTTGGGTGTGTCATTGTATCGCGTCTTGTGTTTGTCTTCATTTGACGGTTTGGTGGCATTGGCATATTGTGGCGATTTCCTTCAAGGATTGGGCTGGTACGCCGTCAAATAGCTGAGATACTCCTTAAGTACAGCGCTATATCCCAAACATCATCTCCGATATATTGTATATTGCTGCATTGTCTTGTATATTATACAACCGCCGCATACCCGGGTCATGTTGTAGCAAGTCTTTGATTCTATATTTTGTATATCTTATTTATCATATATGTAATATATGAGTTATTTATTTCACATCTATTGAATACCGCAGAGGCAAAGGGACTTTGGCTGCTCCTGTACCTTAATTGCTAGGATATTCACTGATAGATGATGTGTACACGTATATATGGCTGGCGTTCCTACTTTTTCGCTCTTCGTTTTCTTTTTCCAATTGATGGCAGGGGTATTGCAGGCTTCTTCTCTACCAAACTTTATATATTTATCTCAGTGTTGTTTGTTGCAGACACTTTTGGTGTCTGATTTTCTTAGCGACGTTGATCAGTGATCTGGGCATACAGGTGACGCTTTTTGCCTTATATTATTATTATAATTATGTTGTTTTACTTTGCTTTTGGCGCCCTTGTCATTGTTTGTTAAAGGGACACTATTTGATTGCACGTTACTTCTTTGTGAGTTACATGAACACTAATTCGTGCTTAACACAACATGTCTGTTGTGTGTATTATATGAAATTTTGCTGCATTTTTTCTTTCTCTGGCTAGGGAACATGTCTTGTATATCGCACGCCTACCAACTTTGTTATTATTGTATCTTAGATAATGTGCAATGATTTACTAAATTATCCGGCGACATTTGGATTATTTGGTCGAGTTCAGTTTGTGCCGGTTTCTACGTCTTCAATCTCATTGATTTATATCATATTTTTCACTGGATAAAAGCAACACTAGGTAGCAGCCTTCTGTGCAAACCATGTTGCCATTATGGTAATATAGTTCTAGCCTTCTCCTCATATCATTGTTACTGTGTGAGGACATTGAGACAATCCATAGCCCACCAACCCCAAATGTTTCAATATCAAGGTATGCGGCCTCCGAAATAAAGTTGACGACATTTTTGCCAATGTAAATCAATATGATATAACCTGTTTAACGGAGACGCACTTGACTGATCAGGTTGAAAACAGAGATATCATCTTGTCGGGTTATAACGAACCATTTCGACATGACAGTGGCAGGCATGGGGTGGGGTTGTGTCTATGTGTCAAAACATCTAGTTGTTTTAGGGCACATTAAGGCTTAGTCAATTAATTTCAGAAGCCAAGACCAGCAGCCATGGTTGTTTTGGAGCTGTGCAGACGCCATTTGCAAGTTGTAAAATAAAAACGTCCGTGAAAGTTGTAGCATGAATTGTATCAATGAACACAAAGTGACCAATCAGAGGGCGGGAAAGCTGTATCCTACACCTGAAGATATAAACAAATCACATGGCTGTATTACACTGGCATTTACTCATTTATGTATACTTTTGTATACTAATTGGCAATGACTGTCAATTTATGGTTGTTAAGAACGCATATATACGCATGGACATATCTCTGAAATGGGTAATGTAATAGGTATATTCTGTCCATCGTGTATCTCCACATTACATGGCTTCATTCCCTGTTCCGTCAGGCAAATCATTGCCTTTGAGTTTCAGGCAGTAATTTTTAATAAAAAAAATCGACGTTCTCTACAATAAAAAAATATATTTAAACATATACAAAAGGTGTAAAAAAAATTCATATCTCTATAAAGTAAGGTGTATAGTAGATGACCAGATTGCACCCATTCACACTGCTACGTGAAATAATACACAACGATGCTAAAGTAGTATTCTCCCGTTCTATTGGTTGAACTGAGATATCTTTACTGATTTGAGAAGCGTTGGTCGCCACACCACACATTGATTTACCTCCATGTCGTATAATTTCTTCGAAGCTAGTGAAATCTTGGTGTTAAACGATGTCGGGAATTGCACAATGCTAGTATCGACTTCAATTAGTTTAAACCATAAGACTTAAGAATAATTATCAGGGCATCCTCATGCAGAACACCAGATACAGTTACCGCTAAACCTTCTAAAGTCTATTTATTATTGTCAAACTGATTGATAGCACTTCTGCGAACTTTCGCTCTCTGTATCTGCATCCTTCCCCTTCAGCAGGTTTTTGCATATAATAGCCAAGATTTGCCCATAAATAGTGTGCCGATTATCGGCTTGTGTGGAAAGGTTGGCTTAACCTATGGACACATCAGTTACTGGCTAATTCAGGAATGTCTGTATCTCTTTTGTCTCTATCCTATCATTATATTGATTGATCTGTGTCCACACACTGATCCCATGACAACACTTCTCGAACAATCCCAAATGAGTCTTCTCAATAGCATCCTCAAACTACGGCTATTCTGCCTGGCATCGGAAATGGTAGAGAAACATGTTGATTAAACGCCTATCAAATCTCTTAATACCCGATTATTAGCGAATACACCACTAAGTGCAGCATCGGCATGTTAACAGCTTAGCGCCAAAGGGAACAGAGGATTTCCGGCAGCATATGCATATACCTGAATTGTAGTGACAGTGGCCGTCAAATTACGTTTTAATCAAGTAATTAAGGTGTAAGAATATGATTTTAAGCTTATACACAATGACATATTACGACGACAATGGCCGTCAAAATACGTTTTATTCAAGTATTTATCATTGTTTTACGTCAATGAACAAAGGTATAAATCTGTGTACTGGTTACTTCGATAATTTGCATTCAGTCTGTTTATTAGCCTCTTCAATTTTTAGTTTTTATACACTGAGTTAATTGAACACGCACATCGGTGGTATATCAAATAAATCAATACCAATTTATTTATTTTTAATTGACTGCTGTTGCGCAATGATACCATTTATCCTTCCTATAAAACGCAATCGAGGCTATCAATCACTATTTCAAACGCGCTGAGAACAAAAGTGAATAGTTTGACTGCAATAATGACTCCCATTGTCCCGAGTGATGTTAACAGGCACATAGGATTCCTTCTCGTGTACGTAAGACCTGACAACTTCGTTATAAAAGTAACCCAGCTAATGAATGAAACATACTTATTTGCTTTCTGTTGGTAGTTGGCAAGATCGTAAGGCGACACAGGACTGACATAGTGAGTAATATCTTACGGACACTTTAACATTTAATTTTCAGAAAATTTCTTGCACATGTGCTGATAAGTTTGTCACAAGGTTCAATAGGTTTGGAAATAGGTTTGGAAATGTTAAAACGTCTTTATACTGTCTTGTTCATTGCTTGGATCAGTTGTTAGATGGGACTCACATTGTTTCGAACTAGTTTCTTGCACGTTTCTATCATATTTCAGTGCAATCGATACTAAATCTGAACCTGCACTGTTTTCGGTGGCTAGTCACTCCTTACATTAAACCAGATATGTATATACCAATGCGAACGTCTTGAATCTTTCTCCAGCGAAGCGAAAAAATATTTAAATTTGATATTAGGAATAAATAGAATACCAACCTCGTGAACCGTATACAAAATTTATGAATCGTGTATAGAAAATTTCATTTGTTCCTCGGAGGCTCGATATAGATTAAACTTAGCACTTGTTTCATAACTTTTATATATCTGGGTCATTCATTACAGATGCTCTTTATATCTGATTTTATTAATGGAATAAACGGTAATTATGTCTGTATTTCGAAGAGGTTAACATTTCTTGTACAGGGATTGTATTTGTCAATCTTTACCCTTAGCAAAGTGACATCAGAGTTGATTGTGATCAAATAAACCATTTTAAAGGAAACAAGTAGTCCAGAAAGACTTAGCTAACGCTAAAAGCTAAATCTTCAGTCTGGATTAAAGATATTTTACGTTTCGTATTCTTGAAAGCCAATTAAAAAAGTCCACAAAATGGATTGATTAACAGAAAAAAAGGGAATTTTAACGGTAATATTATATATAACATATAAGATATGACAAACGAGTTTCTTTAGAGTTCGCCCTCACCAATTAAAATTCACGGAGTTTACTAAATGTTTTGTGTCCTATACGACTTATCCTATGAATAAACGCCCATGCCAGAAAATGAAAAACAAACAGTCAAAGAGAAAGGCCTTTTAAGATCGGTTCTATTCGTAAGGGAGCATGTTTCAATTCATAGGCATAATACAGATGAAAGTAACTCTAGAGAAGGAAGATTATCCGTCATTGAGTGATCGATGGTGACAACACATTAAATAGAACGCATGCCGGTTGAGGGAGAAAATAAACCTAATACAAGCAATGTTCATGACATTTAGTCTAATGCGTTAAAACTATTGTCGGCACACGATCGTTCATTTACAAATTACTTTATAGAAAGAAAGCCAACGAACTTAGCGCAGTCTACACAGCAAATATAGGTCTCAAACTCATGGAATAGGTCCAAATAACTATATATGTTCCACAAGCTTTTTGATATACCCTAATATTTAAATAAAAATTTTATTATAGTATTTTTTTTAAATCTTGGAACACGCACAATGGTTTCGTTTAACATTTCAGAAATAACAGGACATTAGTACACAAATATGTAAGCCCTGAACCAAAACAGAAGGTATGAGTTGGACCAAGCCTTCTTTCGGATTTTGTTTACATGTGATATAGTATAGGACCTCATCGACACTGATGGTGTAATGATAGGGCGTCTAGGGCTTAACCGATAAGTGATTGTTAGGTGGGTTACAGTTTTATGTCGTACGTATAGTTATTTGAATTAAATTACGGCGTGTCCGCACATTCGCTGGTCAGATACCTCGCCACATCAGGACAATGTGAAGCCGCACATCAGACGCCACAACACTCACAACTTTATGCTTTCCCCTCAGCTCTGTGGGCACCAGTCTAGTTTGATAGGGAGGCTATTATCATCCGCGAGGTTCATCGTAAAGAGCATTAAACGGTTGGCCAGATACTAACATACTGTGACTGGGTCTAGTATCAGGGCATATGTATCTAGTATATGTTGAATAATATACTGAAATAACAATTCTATATTTATTAAGATGGAAGTAACCAGCCCGACGATACCTACTATCAATAAGTATAAATGCAATTGTCGCTACCGCAGCATCAGCTGTTCAAGAGGAGAAAAACAGTTATCTGGAAAATGGACAATTGGTCCGTACCGACTTAGACAAAAATCTATAGCAAAAGAGGGTACTGCTTAATGAGTTGGAAAATGAAATCCCAAACGCTGGAAGCATCTTTTTTTTAAGACCAAATTCTGAGACACGGATAAGCTTACGCGTTAGGCTTGCTAATTGACAGTTCGGTTGATTGATTTATTGTCGGTTTGCCGGCGTACATACTAAATAGGGCCAGTCGATTATGTATTTATGAATGGACATTCAACATGTACTAGATTCAACTGTGTATTTTTGTGAAGTACAGTGGTAAGTGTAAAGTTTGTTTGATTGGGGTTTAATGTCGTTCTCAAGGGTATTTCACTTATATGACGACGGATTGTCCTCTTTAAACTGCTCCTGGCTTAATTACGGTGGAAAACCGGGAGGAAACCTATTAAAAACCACCCCTGCGATTGCCGGGAGCCACATCATGTGACTCACTCATATACTTGATGGTCGGTAATAGTAAAGCATTTAGACAATAATAATGAAGGTAAAGGTTTGTAATAAGTATAGGAGATACAATTATACCCAAAGACTTAAAGACATGCTCATTCAGATTTACATGAAACAAGAGTTTACTTCAGCATATAATTCAGAGTTTCATTCAGCAGTATTGTGGTATATCCTGATTAATTGAAACCATTGTTTATGAGAGAATCCGTAATATTATTAGAATTCTGAATTCTGACGAGTATAAAATTCTTTATGGAGATACACCACAATACATACCTGAACTATTCACATATAACATCAACAAATAATAATCTCCTGCTTGTACCAAAATCTAAGCTTAAAATTTCACTTACTGTTTTTAGATATACAGGACTACAGGAGTAAACTCTTTTAACAAACTAAGTAACGACATTAAAGATGCACAAACGATGATATATTTTAGAAGTAAATATTGTAAAGATTTTAAATATGGTCAAATTTGATATTTGCATGTAATTTTTAATTTTTATCTTTGGGAATGGTATAATGTATAAGGGAAATGCATTATATTCATTTATTTGTGTATATATATGAATATTATTTATATGTTTATATTTGTATTGTTTTTGAGGGCCCTGGGTTAGATAAGCTGCAGCTTACCAGGTGTCATCAAAACTGTAAACCCTCTTTGAATACATTTTTTTTATTATTATATTGTGTTCACAGTTCATAGCAATTTTAACGAAATGACCAAACAACAATATAGATGAAGACTGACTAAGTACATTTTCAAATTGTATTTAGTACACACACAGCTCAAATAGGAAGATCATTCTGGTCATTTTTTGTACATATACAATTTCCATGGATTGCTTGTAAATATACTGATTTTAATACGGTACATGATGGACAGCCTATGTATACACTCTATATATAAACACAACAATGTGTCTTTCCGTTTACAACACATCAATGTTGTCTGTTCAATATTTCAATTGATAATTCGTACTATTTGTAATAAAACGAAGGTTATTTGCTTTTTATCACCTGAAGCGTCAGTTAAGTTTCCATTTCGGCCTAGGAAAACAGTATCAAATGCGCATACCTTTCACCCTGCAGACATACACTAGTTTACGCTTAGACAAACGGGCCTACTTCTAGTTTAATAACTAACGATTCAAGTTATTCAAGCCGTGGGGTTCACAAACTCATCTTGCATTGAAGTATACGCGGTTTGTTTCCCAAAACAATCTGAAGCATACCTGTTTGTTTGTAGATCCTTTGACAACAAATACAATATCAATTTACGTTTAAGGTAAAATATACCTGGCAAATAAGAACTTAAGCAAATGTTTTAAGTAAATAACCCTCAACAATACAATAGGACACATCGGAACGTGTAACATTCTACCTGTCTTCTGGAAGCGAATGGTCATCAACAGATTATGTTGGCATACAGATACCCTAAACTTCCAAAGTCAAGTTAGTGTTGTCGGGCTATGATTAATGTCACTACACTCTTTGAAAAATATGGCTCTAATGGAAGCCTTTAACGTTCTTCAATTATGGCTGTTGTGGAACTCTTTTTGGTTCTGTATGGAACCATCACAGAAACTGTTTCATGTATTTATCCCTATCTTATATTATATCAAAGAACCGTTTTTGTCCTTATGGTTCCTTTTAGAACCATCCTCTTTTCTACAGAACCCTTAAAGAACCATTCTTTCTAAGGGTGTATAATCAGCTTTTGCTTTCTTATTTGCGTTAGTTTCGATTGTTTAAGACTATAATAAACATGATTTCCCGGTCCACAACGAGCGAATTAGTATGTTAAGGAGAGTTTGAATAGTAGGCACATGTCTTACTAATTCAGAAATAATCAATATTGCTTCGTCTGTTCCTAAACTCTGTTTCTGTGAGGACATTATTTCTCGATCAATCGCAAATGTGGCTTCTCTACAGCATCATTATACTTATCGCTACTGGATCTAGCATGCAGAAATGTATGCAATTCTAATGTTATGTGGAAAACAGTACAAGGCAAACAATCCGTCTAATGCATTTAATAATAATAACAGAGATCAGATTTTTTAATGATGTAACTATATTTATTATCATTTATGCTGTCTTGTGCCTCAGATAAACGTTCAACCGTCAACGTATTCCTTATACATGTTCAATGCTGCTTATTTGACTCTTTCCAACACTTCACAATGGCGAATATCGAGTCAAGATTGCAAACCTACCAGACATATGTAAGTCCAGCGTGTTAGATATTGAATAAACATTTCCACAGATGTGATAATTTCAGGGGGTCGGGGGATTGGAAATGATAAATTTCGCCCCAGTGTTCAACCACAAACCCCATATCCATACTCAACTGAGCTGTCGCCCCTGAGCTAGCTAGCGAGCTAG
>JAQQZZ010131884.1:0-13726 GCA_030265115.1 Mopalia vespertina | reverse complement strand
AAGCTACATACCAAGTTTGAAGTTAATCGGTGAATTTGTTTTCAAGGTAGTGTGTTCACAAACATTTGTGATGGTGGCAAGACGGACGGACGCCGAGTAGCATTTCTAAGTCCCCCCCTACTATAGTAGTGGTGGACAAAACAACTAATGATAGATTAACTGATTGAGTGTTTGGTGTTTTACATGGTACTCAAAGGTATTTCACTTATATGATGGAAGCGCACTTTAACAGTAAACAAAACACAAGCAAAAAATCTGGGAGTGTTTTACTATATTTGAGAAAATGGTCCTACAATTGCAAAAATATAGCAAATTTCACATTTCATGAAAGGAAAAGATATCAAAAAAAAAAGAAAAAAAAAAGTAAAGAATAGGAATAAGTGTTGGAATAGGTTGCAAACTGATAACACTACATGTTTGTTCTGTTTTCATGTGGTGCCCTGTAGAAATCAGTAGCAATACTGGGGCATCCAGGTTAAATGAGCGAGAATGACCCCAATCCTCTATTTACCCTTTAAACAGAGACTGATTAATGAATATTTCTACAACAGAACATTTTCTCCAGACTTTGGTAAAGTGTTTAATCAATCCGGATGGACACAGATTGAGAGCATAGGCATCTTCTGGATTGACTAATATGTACAACTAATGAGACATGAGACAGAAAATGGAGTAAGTTCAGGATAAATCTTCCCAATACATGTGCGAGATTGGCCCAGACACGACCTTTCTGAAGAGCTGTTTGTTTGAGGAGGTTTTATTGTACAATAAGATGTGGCCAATGGCCGAGGCTCATCCTCGTAAAATAAATAAAGAATTAAAAAAATATTAAATTAAGATTATTTCACTAACAAGTTGGTGTAGCAGAAAAAAAGGGCAAGCAAACCTCCCACAACTTTTCTGGTATAAACAATGACAAGATACGGACAAGCACACTGACAGGACATAATACACAGTGCAATTAGGACAAAGTGACACAATTCTAGTGCTGCATGTTGTCCCATAGCTGTAAGAGCAACAGAGCAACAGGGGTCTCCTTCGAATCGTCTACTGGTAGTGTTTGAGAGAATACCCCAATATGCAACAGCATGTGCAGCTAGAGCCACCTTGCCCCATATATCTGAGAGCAAGAGAGGGGTCCTTTGAACTGTCTACTGGAAGTGTTTGTTTAAATGATGTTTAACATGGTACTCAAGGGGAGTTCACTTATATGACAACAAAGTCCACAACCTACTCTCCCTCACCTGATATATGGTGAAAAAAACACTGAGAGGAAACCTCGAAATAAGCATGTACATGTAGCTAGCGCCATCCTGCCCCATAGCTCAGAAAGCAAGAGGGGAGTCCTTTGAGCTGTCTACTGGTTGTTTAAATAGTGTTAAATGTGGTACTCACGGAGATTTCACTTATATGACAACATAATCTCCCTTACCTGATATACATGTATGGTAGATAACCAAGAGGAAACCTCAAAATGTACATTGTGGGTCTCTCTTATATACCTGTAGGCCACTAGAAGACTTGATCTATGTGGTATATCAGAGGATCAACATTCAACCATGCTAACCAGTAAGAACCGAGCCATAGCTATGGACCTCACATGTAGAGAGGTTCCGCACGATATCTGTCCTTGAGATATCTATGAATGTAGAGAAAGAACATTTTGCTTGTCTGCACCAGGATTAGAACCTGGAACTATGCACAGCAGGGCCATGAGTCTTACCAACTGAGTACAGTTGATGCTACAGAAGTCTTTAAGAATTATATAAAAACCTTTCAACAGTGTGGTGTTAATAGTTACTGTTAATGTCCTTTAAAAGTAGATTATAAAACTCCCACGGGTCATTTAACTATTCAAATATCATTCCCATTTCCCTTGACTGGTAACGTTCTCCAAAACCCTTTCATTTGCCTTTTTTGACAGACGTTTCTTCAAATCCTGGGGGATGCCTGACCTCAAATAAATGGTTCAATGAAAATCTCAGAGACTTTAAAATCTCAAAAGAACCAGATAAATTGTTCTCTAATGCAGGATGTTTAGTCTGAGATAAACTGATTTAACTGTATTATTGTGCTACAATGGGTACATGGGCTGAAGTTTGTCCAACATTATTTATTGGGGATGAAAGACATTAACAAGGCCAGGCTCCTGAAGGCTGCGGCAAAGACAAGCGATGTATCTATACTCAATTGACAAACACTTCCTTAAGTCTAAAGACTCCTTCCTCCAAGAAGAACAGAATCCCCAGATAAATGATTGATTGGTGTTTATCACTGTGCTCAGGAGTTTCCACTCCTGTAGAGTGAGCCCTTGTACATTTAAAGAAAACCCAAAGCCGGGAATTGCTGCAGGTAGACGATATCAGACATTATTAAATCAAAATGTGGTAAAGTTGTTAAAATAAGATAAATGAAATAAGGCATAGTTGATCGATTGATTGATTGATTTACTGACGGATTGGGGTTTAACATTGTACTTAAGGGTTTTTGTTCTCACTCATATGATGTCACCGGCAACAAACAAAGACAAGACTGGACAATCACAAGACCCAATAAAACAAGACGGCAATACAAATGGGTTTTGCGTCTCCTTCGCTCTTAAAGCTCCATCTAAGCCCCTACGGACAGAGTGAAGGGCTTCTATATAAATGGCTTATTTGGGATTTGCAAAGCCTTGAGCATCCACAACCATAATCCCTTGAATGATTAATTGGTGATTATTGCCATGGTCAATAATGTTTCACATATATGTTGTTGTTGTACTCCAGCAGCATAGCCATACTATAAACATAACAATTAACTGAAAAGAATTTTACTTTGTTGTAAAATTAACGTTCCAACATTCCAAACTTCCAACATTGCTGAGGAGACAGAGAAGTTATAGAAGTTTTGACCCATTCATTGGTGTTTAACGTCATGCTTAAGAATATTTCATGACTGATGGCTGTACTTCTGAAAGAGTAAACAACAACACAACCATTATGTGAAATGTTATATATAAAAGCTCCACTGGAAAATCAATGTTCCTCCAGAGCAGACAGAATAAATGAATGCAAGGATTATGTGATTGATAGGTATTCAATAGATTAACCACTCCAGACAGGAGTAGTTCCACTTGGGTATAATTGTAGAGTGTTTAATCAATCTCAGTGAATAGAGATGGAGGAGATAAACATGTCATTCTCAAGAACAAATCATAGGCTCAAAGACAAGTGTTTAGGTCCAAAATCAGGATTGGGATAAAAATGAGGTTGAAGTTTGCATTGCTCATATTAAATCAGAAAATGGAGGGGAAAAAAAATCTTGTTGCAAATGGGATTGTCTACTTACCTGTGTAACAAAATTACTAATACATTTAGCAGAAGGGTAAAAAATGCCCTCCAAAAATGGATATAGTCATTTCTACCTTTGGGCCATGCCCACGAAATGCTGTACGACTTTAAGGTAGTCAAAAATAGATGTTGTTTATAATATGTTGAAAAATTAATTGCACTGATACATGGGTCTGGATCAGTTTATAAAGCGATGAATCATCTTATATGTTGATACATTCTCAGAGAGTAGTTTTTATTGTTCTTAATCTTGAGTTGTTTGTTTGTTTGGGGTTTAACGTTGTATTCAAGGGGTATTTTACTTATATGACAACGGATTATCCACTTAAACTGTTACTTGCCTAATTACGGTGCAAAACCGTAAAGAAACCTCGTAAAAAACACCTGTGTGAATGCCGGAGCCACATCATGTGACTCCCTCACATACCTGATGGCCAACAGCCGGACTCCATCTTGTGAATGGTGCATCGAGGTGGGACTAGTAGGCACACACGCTAACCACTAAGCCATGGCTACGGGCCCTTAATGTATGCAATGCTGTAGTTGATGTAATGAGGACGTCTAAAAATGGTAAAATTGTCCATTCTTCGGTGACAGGAGGTTGGAGGGAGGTTCTTGTTGCCCTGAGAACTAAAGATGAACAGGAAGCAGATCTGTTTGTGATGTCTTTGTATTGCGTTGTGTTGTAATTGTCCTGTTTTTGTCATGTCTTGTCTTTGTTTGTTGCCAGTGGTATCGAGAGTGGTTTCCTTCACTTGTTGGGGCTGGTACGCCGTCATGTGCGTTAAATAGCCTTAAGTATGACATTAAACGCCAATAAACAAACAAACATTCTTCAGTGCAATCATGTTATGCAATTCCTTAATTTAATCCTATATCTTAATCCATCAATGAGAATCCTTAAACAGGATGGAGTGGATCCTGTAATCCATACAGCATGAAAACAATCCCTTAAATAAGGTAACACCTTACAAATAAATCTTCTGATGGAAATCTCTTCACATAATAACTAGAACTTAATCCCCCGGTTGTAAGTTAATCCTTTCATGTAAATCTCTTGGATGGATTATTTGCACATTATCTTATCTAAGACCTTATCAGCATGATAAACATGTTTTGAATACTCCTTCAGTACAAATTCTTGACATATATTTGGATCCAAATCTCTTGGGTTTAAAATCCTTTGATTTAAATCCCTTGATATTATTATGAATTAAATCTTAGTCGCAAGATGGATCTATATCCCTGGATGAAAATGCCTTGATATAAAAGTCACTGTGCTTTATTGCAAATTCCTTGGATATAAATCCTTTTATCAAAATTAAATTATATTTCTATAAATAGTACTAATGTGTTAATGATAGTGGATATGTGGACTTGACACTCTATTTTATGTTGAGATGAGAGGTTAAAGGTGGGGCAAGGTGCCATCTTGTGTGAAGTACCCTAAATCACCTCAAAAATTGTCCATACTATTGCTACTTTGGGAGCTATTTTAAAGGCTAGGAAATTGTGTCTTAGAGTCAGACGATGGTTTTCCCAGTTAGAAAGCATCAAGATTTCTCAGAAAACATAAATTTCTCTGTTTACAGGCTGTAATATTGTCATAATTAGCAAAAAAGTAAGCACTGTTCATAAACGAAATATGAGGTGATTTACAGTAGTATAAGAATAAGTGGGAGGAGTATACATTTGAGGATAGATATAAATAGCTTAAGGTCAGGAGTTAGTGAATGGGTAAGGGGCAATGTGAGGACCATAGGGAGTATTTATTTTATCAGTCACCTAGTAATGGCTACTGGTCATCCAGCTACTCTGCTTAATTGCTCCATCTTTATTGCTCTAGTGGTTTATTTACTGGATTCTAGGTGTTTCAGGCTAAATTGACCATCAGGTCAGAGGGGGGGCACCATATCATGTAGACAACTGGGCGATAAACAAGATTTATATCACGCCATCATCCCTGATGAGAAAACTGTTGTTATTATTTACATATTACTTGTAAAGTGGGGCTATAAATTGACCATGTGGCTATTATATCTAACAGACAACAGGGCAATAAACTAAACTTATGATGCATGAACTGTTTACTAATGAGAAAGCAGGATTGTGGAACCAATTTAGAAAGTGATACCACAATAGACAGAGGATTCCAACAAAAGTTTGGGGTTTTACAAGTACTTTATAATGCCATTTTCCTAACATCTTTCCATTATACGAGTAACGTAAATCACATTATTTTAATGGATATGTGGAGGATGGGAGTTGGTAGATGCAGTCTATTGACACAGACAGTTTGCTTGTTCAATTGAGGTTCAAGGTCATATTTAATAAAGGGTATTTCTCTTTAATAACGGTGTGCCAACCCAATGGGTGAAGGAAACCAACATGGACGCCACTTACAACAAAACAAAGACTATTAGGGTGCACCATTGGCTTTATTATCATTTATTCTACATAAAAGAACACGTGATGCTATAAAGATTGACTGCTCGCACAAGACAAGTAAAGCGAGAAAATGCGTGAAAACCCAATCGTGCACCTAACTCAAAAAGATCATCAGACAAAGACATACAAACAGCCACAGGTCGGGTACATGTTACCCTGTAGCTCTCCGAGCAGGTTAGGGCAACATGATGCTCACTCCCTATCGCCCACACATATAAGTGAAATATAAGTGAAATACCCTTTAGAACAGCGTAGAACACCAAGAAGATGACCTAGCTGTGCTTTGTTTGTTTTGAGTGATTGGGGTTTAATGTCATACTCAAGGGTATTTCACTTACAGGACGACAGATTGTGCACTTCACACTGTTCCTTGCCTCATTACGGTGGGAAACCTCATAAAAACCACCCCTGCAATTGCCGGAGCCACATCGCGGGACTCACTCAAATACCTGATGGTCGACAGACAGACTCGATCCTGTGAACGGTAAATTGGAGTAGGCCAAGGCGGCATATAGGTGAAATACCCTTTAAAACAGTGTAGAACACCAATCAACCATACACAAGTTATTTACATAGAAGTGTAAATTTGTGGGGTTAAGTGGATGCAGATAAGTGAAAAGTAAGCATTTGTAAAGAAATGATTCATTACAGTGTACATCAAGATAGTAACTCAAAACAGGAGAACTGTTGATTTCTGAATGACATCTTCTTGTTATCAAAATGACATGTGGAAAATTTCAAACCGAGATGTAGAGGTTTCAACATTTATCCATGGAAAATGTTCCAAAATTAGAAACTTATTTAATTACACCCTAGTATACTAGGCTGATTCCAATTTATTTGATGACAAATTAATTAGTTTTTATTTATCTTTGAAAAGGTCAGAAATAATTTAACTAGACTAAAATGGTATACCAGAACTATGAAAGTTTTGATAAAAGACAAATAGAATTGACATGCTATCTAAGTTTTAGTTTATCTTTGCAAAGATCAGAAATCATGAAATTTGAAATAGAATTTTTTTTTAATCTGGAAAACTGAATCACCCTTGACAAATTGATTATAAAGCTTTCTACAAAGGTATCTTTCTTTTACTTCTATAAAAAAAAATTTAAATCTCTTTTCTTCCTTATCAATCCATTCCAAGAAAATTTCCATGGTTATACTTTAACCAACAGTTCTATCATCTCAATAAATATTGGTCTGGGCTAATTAAGCCTACTACAATTTACCTTCGCAGGATCGAGTCTGCCTGTCAACCATCAGGTACATGTATATGAGTGAGTTGCACGATGTGACTGCGGCAATCGCGGGGATGATTTTTACGAGGTTTCCTCCCAGTTTTCCACTGTGATTAGGCAAGGAGCAGTGTGAAATGGACAATCCATCATCATATAAGTGAAATACCCTTGCGTACGACATTAAACCCCAATCAAACAAAAAGACAAGGAAAGGAGACAGTTATTGTGGAACTTACTAAACCTATACAAATCGCAGGGACAGTAAAAGTGGTATGACAACAGGCACATGGCAGGCCTCTGAGGACTGTCAATTAGCCTACAATAATAACCATAATTTGTTTCTCAATTTCCTGGAATAACACTTAACATGAATATTAAACACAGAACGAGATATAGAATTATAGCTTTTAGTGTAGTACACTGTGTCATTTAAATGTCAGCTTACAAATCTATTTCTCATTTTCTCGGAATAACACTTATCGCATATATTAAACAAGGAAATAAGAAATAGAACTATAGCCTTTAGCTTGATTGGGTTATTACGCCGTACTTAAGGTTATTTCACTCATATGACAGCGTGCCAGCCCAATGGGTGAAGGAAATCACCAGACGCCACCCTTTAGTTTAGCAGACAGGGTCATTTGAAAGTCATAAAACAAATTTATTTCTCAATTTCCCCCGAGATAACACTTATCGCAAATATTAAACAAGGAAATAAGAAATAGAACTGTAACCTTTATTACAGATGAGGTCGTTTCAATGTCGGAATACAAATTTATTTCCCCGAGATAACACTTATCGTGGATATTAACTGACAAGGAAAAAAGAAATAGAAGTATAACCTTTAGTTTAGCAGGCAAGGTCATTTGAAAGTCCGAGTACAAATTTGTTTCTCAATTTCCAAGGATAACACTTATTGTGAATAGGAAATAAGAAATAGAACTGTACATGATTGATTGGTGTTTTATGCCAAGCAAAAATTTGTTTTTTTTGTTGGGGTTTAACATGGAACTCAAGGGTATTTCACTTATATGACGACTGATAATCCACCTCATATCGGTCTTTGCTCAAATACAGTGGAAAACCAGTAAGAAACCTCGTAACAACCACTCCCGCGATTGCCAGAGCCACATCATGTGACTCACTCATATGCCTTGTGGTCAACAGGTGGACTTGAACCTGTGAATGGTACATTGAAGAAGGATTAGTAAGCAGATATGCTAACCACAAGCTTAAGAGTATTTCACTTATATTATGGCAGTGTACTTCCAAAGAGGGAACAGCAACACAACCAACATATGAAGGGTTATATCAGAAGTCCATTAACTGGAAGTGTGAAACGGCCTATTAGGTAGTGTAGACGGCATGGAGTCCAAAATCCATCCATTCAACTACTTGTTACAGCTCATGTGGCAGGCTGTCAGGGGAGGTAATTTCAGAAAAAAGTTTGCTTGGCATAGGCGATTTGACCTGGCTTAACCTTATCAAATTACCTGGCACCCGGAATCAAGTTTTCTCGACCAAATAGCCAGTCTTACTGGACTATGAAAAAGTTAGCAAAGATCATTATCAAACTATTCTATTGTACAAAGAAGTGTAATTCGAGTCCAGGAAAAAAATAAAAAAATAAACGCATACCAAATAAATAACAATATAGTAAGGGTTTTAATTAACTGTAATAATTACTATAATATGTGCTGTCAAATTTTTTTAAAAATTAAATAATTTCTGCTTCTTCCTTGAAATAGCGTTCCTTAGAACAGCAAATTCAAAAGAAAATAATTTATTTGTACATTTTTTGTACCATTTGTAATTTTATATTTTGACGGTCAATATTGATGCGGACTCACAAAAAGACGTTTTAAGAAAATACATTTTAAAGATATGTAAATTTCTCCTGAAATAAACTGCAGGAAAGTGGTGTAAATGAGATCAGATAATGTAATAAAAAAACATATACTATCTGATATCTTAGGTAATTATGTGGACACTCAACTAGTGAGTGATATGCTTAAAATCTTTAGTGATGTTTTCATAACAGCATATATGTAACAGGTTAAACATTTCAACATGTGTTTTCATTTCAGATTTATCTTATACAACAAAAATTGTTTATCATATAAGCAAAACCCTATTATTGGACACCTTGCCAACTAAAGGTGTTAGCCAATTGGTTCTGGCAAACATCAAACCTCAGCGGAAATGTAAGCCTGTCTCATTTAACACAAGAGATCACCTCCCTGGTGCTTCAAGTTGGATATCCTAAACCAAAGTGGTAAAATACTAAATGTACAAATAACTTACTGTAATTTTATTCTCCACCCTATAGAGGCCAATCTTACAAGTTCTCATTGATGTGTTGGTGATTAATGACAGATTTGAAGTTTTTCATATACTGATAAAAAAAAATGTATAACAATATAACAAGGCACTGGATGATAGATCACTGTTGTGTTTATAAAAAGATGTTCATTCAATTTTTGGGGAAAAAATGAAAAAATTAAACATACGGTTGGAACATTAATGAAAAGTTCCTATGTAAAGCCTTTGTGGCTCCGTTGGTAAGAGCTCTGGCCCAGCTATCCAGACCCGAGTTATACCCTGGTAGAATAAGCCTCTACATGAATTATGTAAATATTATTCAAATAACATAACATTGTTCTATATAAACCAGTAAACATCCTCCCCTGTCACATGCTCCTGACCACCCCCGCACCACATTGAGGTCAATATGGGGTGAGAGAACTGAACAAATTATATCTATTTCACACATGTATTTATGATTTGAGAAATAATATAAATAATTCTTTAAGAATTCCCTGTTGTGGATATCTTCACAATCTAGTCATGGTGCAAGTCTTCTACTTGACTTCTGGAGACAGTGTTCAAATTATGTCGCTCTGATTTGAATACTGATTTTTCAGAACGATATTTTGTGTTGCTGCTGGGTTCAGCTATAAGACTGGAAGGGAGAATTGGCATCTTTATATCTTTCCGTTGATGCTAGATATAGAAAGAATTTAGACTGTCACCGGAAACGGAGTGAATTACGAGAAATATCGCCGATCACATGACATGCCCTATAAGTGGTCTACAGGTGAGTCAATGAAAACATTTCACATCAGCATGGAATCCCAGATCTGTTGCCATGGAAACAAGAAACAGTATAAACTGAACAGAGAGTTGATCTAGCACAGGTCGCTGAGCTGCCAAATTAGTTTACATAACTCCAGATTTCTGTTAAGGATGTGATTACAAGAGTTATGAGATTTAAACGAGTCCAGTGGCAAACCCTCCATCACGCCTTGTGGCTTTCATTACAAAAGACATAAACATATAAGAAACCAGTGAATTAAATAACCACACCCACAACTTTACTCAGAAGATAAGTATATTAACAAGACAATGATCAGACTTTCCAACCAGACTAATTACATGTATATGTTTCCAAATACCTGTGAAGTGTTTATTTACAGTAGAAAATTATATCCCCCAGATTTTGTTGTAGAAATTATAAATATATAACAGTTTATATTTCTTTCAGGATGAAATCTGTTGCATTCTGTTCAATAGGAATGACATGTTTTGACATCTGGTCATCTGTGGATAAACACTGTGCACCTTTACATACAACACCAGGCCTTCTGATTTAGATCTGCTGTCCTATGCTTAAACACAGATCATTCACTTCAAGCCAGAAGGCCTGCAACACCTGATGTGAACAGTCTTTTGTACTACTGTTTAATGTTGGTTTGTTTGTTTGATTGGGGTTTAACGCTGTACTTAAAGATACTTCCCTCATATAACAGCTTATCGGTACAGTGGGTGCAAGAAAACACCTTCAACGTCACTGACAACAAATAAAGCTCGACACGACAAAGACAGGACGCAATACAAACGCATCCCAAACAGATGAGCTTCATGTAGCCCTTTAACTCTGAGGGCAACAGGAAGCTCCCTCCAGGATTTTCACATGTACCTACGATTAGTTCACTCATATGACAGCTTCCAAGCCCAAGAGATGAAGGAAACCACTCTTGACATCACTGGTAAGAAACAATTACAAAACAGTACAATCACAAGCCATGCTGCCTTCAGATCTGAGAGCTCCTTGGCAACAGGAAGCTCCCTCAAACTGCACCATAAGCACAGTTCAACATCAACAAATTAATTACTTCCAGGGATAGCAGAGTTACTATTTCCCCGCTAAGCAGTCAAATGTAGCCGTCAGGCATGCTCTATTACAGTTTGAGGAGATTCTTATTCGATACACCCCATTTCCATAATACTTTCAAAAATTAAAAAAAAAAAAAAATCAAAATATCTGTACAAAATAAAGCTTAAAATAAAACCAAAAAAAATGTATATATGTTTATTAGCCCTTTGGGACAAAGAAACACCATGCTTCCCAGTCCTGCAACAACTGGTATATTTAGTACTACATGTAGGTCACAACAATATAAGGATTGTTGGCTTGATTATATATTTAGGCCATACCTTCATTTCATTCAGGTTAATTGTATTTGTTTGTTTGATTGATTGGGGTTTTATATCATACTCAAGGGTACATGTATTTGACTTACATAATGGATTGGTCAATTTTTACTGTGCCTTACTTAAATACGGTGGAAAACTAAGAGAAGACTTCATAAAAATCATCCCCGCAATTGCCGGAGCCACATCACAGGATCATATACCTAATTGAGCGGTACATCAAAGTAGGATCAGAAAGCCTATAAAACGAACAAACGTTTGACTCTTCAGCGAGCTCTATTGGATTCATTATTATGTCCTGCTTTTGTTACTGCTTTCATAAAACCTTTAGCTAGGCAGAGTGTTTGTCATTATCATTGAATGTTCTTTACTAATGCAAAGGTACTTTGTAACAATGTTGAAAAACAAACCACATTGGATTCTACACCATAGTGTGTAATTATGACCTCATAGTATAGACGCCTCAATGGTTCACCAGGATTCAGCAAGATAAGTATAGGATAACTGTTACTGATGATCATTAATAATACAAACACCACATCATCAACCAGATAAAACTCATCAAACACATTACAGTAAATACCCTGAATTTATAACATTTTTAAAGATACCTCCAAATTTTTCTGCTCTTCAATTAAGAGGTACTGACATTTTTCAATTAAGGGGTTTGACTGCTCATCAAATTAAGGGTTCTTGCTGTTTTGGAGTTTTGAATATATATATTTTGAATGTATATATATATATATAACTTTATTTTCTGAGGGTAAATACATGTAAACATAAATTATCTCTGTCAGTTTAAAATAAACTGGTCTCCCCAGAGGCCCTCATAACAAATTGATTGATGAAATTAAAACATGTAATGAAAAAAAAAAAAATAAAAATCTCTGGTGCTTTATTTGGAGACAGTCTGGGGTTGTAATTATCAAGTCCTTTACAATATGTTAGTGTTCAGTTCCTTTTTTTAGGAATAAGATTTATATCTGGTAACAATCCTATGTAATGGCTATAAATGCTCGATTGGTAATCAGCAAGATTTATAAACTGGGTATAATATTACATACAAGTTGGGTCCAATCTGATCCATAATAACATAATCACCACATAATCCCCTACAGCTCATCTAACTGACTACAGTAAAGACACTGAAGATTTGTTTGTTTGTTTGTTTGTCTGGGGTTTAACATCGTACTCAAGGGTATTTTCACACTATACCTTATGGTCGACAGACGGACTCGATCCAGTGAACGTCAAATCAAAGTAGGATTGGTAAGCGCACACGCTACCACTAAGACTCAGCCGCAGGCTAAACACTGAAGAAAACACTGCCATCTGTCTGTATGACTTAACATGGACAGCTTGTTTCAGTGGTGCTTTCTCAATGTACATTGAGGTTCCTGGAGTCTTAATAGCAGAGATTCTGGAGTCCTTCCTATTTAAGTGGATTCTAGTGTCCTTCCTATTCAAGTGGATTCTGGTGTCCTTCCTATTTAAGTGGGTTCTGGTGTCCTTCCTATTCAAGTGGATTCTGGTGTCCTTCCTATTCAAGTGGATTCTGGTGTCCTTTCTATTTAGGAGGATTCTGGTGTCATTCCTATTTAAGAAGATTCTGGTGTCCTTCCTATTTAAGGGGATTCTGGTGTCTTTCCTATTTAAGAGGATTCTGGTGTCCTTCATATTTAAGTGGATTTGGTTTTACTTCCTGTTTAAGAGGATTCTGGTGTCCATCCTATTTAAGTGGATTCTGGTTTCCATCTGATCTATGAGGATTCTTGTGTCCTTTCTATTTAAGAGGATTCTGGTTTCCATCTTATCTATGAGGATTCTGGTGTCCTTCCTATTTAAGAGGATTCTGGTGTCCTTCCTATTAGGTGGATTCTGGTGTACATCCTTCTTAAAGCGATGCTCCGGGCTGCAATAACCTCTATATCCCTTGAAAGGTTACTATTAAACATACTTAAATATGATAAGGACTTATCATTTCCTCATCTTATAAAATTACTTGAGGGTTACGAGTATATACCTACCTAAGATCACTGTTAGCTGACATTTTGGGCATGGCAACCCTATTCATGACGTCACGTGACTCAGACTCTTCTGTGTTACAGGTTAATAACATGTGTGAACCAATGACGTCAACTGTCAAAGGTTTAAACAGTCGACTCTACGGGTCTCGTGACGTAGGCCCCCTAGTGTGACATGAAAGATATT
>JAQQZZ010131883.1:0-28114 GCA_030265115.1 Mopalia vespertina | reverse complement strand
GAGCTACATTACTTCACTATATGGTCGTGTTAGTGTGACTTTAATATGACATTAAATCCCAATCAACTAAACAAACAAACAAACAGAGCTACATTACTTCACTATATGGTCGTGTTAGTGTGACTTTAATATGACATTAAATCCCAATCAACTAAACAAACAGAGCTACATGTAAATTACTTCACCTTATGATTGTGTTAGTGTGCCTATTTACTGTTGGAATATACCACTGTGATAGTTTTAACAACATATGATACAATATAACTGCTCTCAGAACGAACTGCAATCATCCAAATACATGTAGCTGATGTAAATATGATTTGCGTATACAAGTTATTTAAATATATGGATGAATTTCTATACAATTGTTACCAAAATGATATTTTTGTTTTGAAGGTCCGATGAAATGGAAATGGTTATGGGTGACATTGACAGAGCTAATGAGGTAATTTTTAGTTAGTTTTTGTTTATACATGTTTATTTTACTTCCCGAATATATTTCTCAGTCTTGATATATATAGACAAAAATTAACAAATTTCTACTCAATGCATTTGAAACACAAAATTCACACTATTCATTGGTATTAAATCAATATTTTATACTTTCTTCCTGCAAGTGTTAAATGTATAATGTGGCATATTTTTTTTTAAATGCATGTTAGGTTTATCTGCGCTGTTAGGATGTCCACAAGGTGCATCGTTTATTTTTTAACAAATAAAGACAACATAAATATGAAAGAATTCGCTTACCAGTAAATTTGCTGCGCAAGCTAGGGTTTTTTTTCTTTGATGTATATATCTAAAGATTTGCTTACAAATACATATCAATATGTATTATTATTATTATTATTATCTAAAACTACATCTTTGATCCTTTTTAACTCCCAGTCATTAATTGTAGGTGACTAGCACATTTGTGGGTTTTGTAACATACATGGAAATGGGTGTTTTTTCTCATTGAATGGTTTTCGTTCATTCATGAATTTGTGATGCACATTTTTTGCTGCTTGATAGTAAGAAAAAGAAAGCTGCATTCGTGCACATTCTATTGATTTCTGTGGCCTATTTGTTGGTGTTCTTAACAAATCAGTTGGATGGACGTACCTTCCTATGTCTTTGTGCTCTATCACCTCTATAAGGGGTAACATAAAACAAATTTGCAGTATGCACTGGAGGAACGGGGCAAGTCACTGCCCAGTCTACGCTTGTGTTTACTGGCGGAGACACTCCATTGTTATATAAGTGAAATACCCTTGAGTATAATGTTAAAGCCCAATCAAAAAAACAAACAGTTATGATTGTAGACTTTTATTTTGCTGCTGAGAACACTTAAAACAAAATCAGACAATGCAATTACTTCTATAATCAACATATTCTTTACTTATGAATAACGGAACTGTTAATAAATGTCAAACATCAGATTTTTTCATGGTAAAGTTTCATAAAAGTATAAAGTGTTAATAATATATTCAGTAATTCAGAAGGAGATTGCCGACTCTACTGAACAATAGTGAAATGATTCATAGGTCTTTGTGTACATTGTGCAAATGTTAGTTTTGTGTGTGTTGTTTACCAGAGGCAAATTAACAACTTCTACAATTAACCACGCTAAACAACTAATCGTATAAAAAGTTTTGGTGGGATTATGATCTGTGTTATCTATGAGTATAGACTTCCCGTGTTTTGTTATCACCCCCAGCAATGATCAATCCGTTTAAACCTGTGTCATGATTTTCGCATGGTCGTTATTTTCCACTCCCAAATTTCTCATTATTTATAATTTTCAGAGCGTGTTAATAATGTAATTTGAAACAAAGATCGCAAGTGTGATAATCAAATGTTATGAGCATTGACACATTATGTTCCGTTAATGACGGCACAGCCATTGATTTCATAGACGTTTTTTCTCGACTGAATTAAAACGAGAAATATAAACGAAGTGAATTAAACAAGATAATACAAACAAGTTTTCAAGTAAGATTGGGGCTGTGACCTATAAAAGAAACTTTGAAGAAAAAACGGTTGCATATTCATAAATAAAAAACATTTATTAAAGAGCCTTTCTTATTTAGGACATTAATTATATCAAATTCAATGATTTATCATAATGACTTATATAGCCATTAATTTTTTACACTAGTTTAACAGTTCTATGCTTATTATTTACAATTTGCTGGACAATATTTATCACAAAATATGGTTTAATGAGTGTATGAAGTTAATTTTGTATCACACAAGTCTTGGTATTTTATAATTATTAGTTTTTTAATCTTTAATTATTCGTAAAAATTAGCAAATAACAACCTTTCTGTGCAAAATATGAAAACAAAAAATATTATTTGAAAGTTAATGTGAAATTTATCAATACAATTATATCAACAAAACCAACAGCTTCACTTTTTTTTTTAATTAATATTTTGGCAATTTTTTTATTATGTTCGAAATGAAAATAATTCTGTAAAGAAGGTAAGCCTTATGATCGGTGTATTAACTACCTCTTTATAAATTCATGACGTAGAGATTCAATTTTTTAGTGGTGTCTGATCTCGACCAGAGTTTCCAGATTTTTCTATTGCTTCAATGTCCTCCGAGTGATGTATCAAACAGTACAATGGATCTGTATTTTGGGTAAAGTGTTACTGAGCATATGGCTAAGAGCAGCATGTTCTGGGCGTCACCAGGCTTTAGTTCCTTGGCACTGGAGGCATTTTATCTTCTAGTGGAGAAAAACACTTCAGATTTTAAGTTTATTAGTGATATTTACTGTTGTAGTACATGTAAATCACCCTCATAACAGTGAAAGCTTTGAACACTTACCAGTCAGTCAACCATACTGGAACTATTGGCTCTCACCATCTCTAACTTAGATAGTAAAGGTACTATGTTATAAGTATAGACACACTGCCTTTACTTAGCATTGGAAGAACACTTTTTTTCCAATCCTGCAAAACATCTCATGTGTGGCTGTTGACTGGTGGTGACAGACATAGTAGTGATCACTTCTGGATAACCATACAGCCATAGTTCCAATGAAACACCGAGACTTGAGGAGACATTTTACAAAACAATGTATAAACGTTATGTAGGACTAGGATAGAAATTTGTGTCCCTTACACTTTGTGTTTGTTTGATAATTAGACATTTGATCCAGTAGTGGTTGTCCTAGATGTCAAATACTGTTTAACATGGTGTTAAAAAATAGTTCCCACCATGTCTTATTACCAGATGTTTATTTGTGTTACTCAATCAATCAATCATTCAATGACTGAACTTTGCATATATTTGGGTATTCTATGGTAGCACTTGTGCACAGTTGTGTCACAATGAGTCAAGTCTCACTAAAGTTTAACCTTTAACAGGTGCCCATTGTTTTGTAATTTGTTTTATGACAAACAATATCAACTCTATGAGGCATACACCATCTAATGAGCACAAATATATACCATAACTTTCCTACTAAGGTGAAACAAAATGCATTTGGTTGTTAACTGGGTTATTAAAGGGGTAACCAAGAGTTGGCAGCAGCTTGGATGCTTTGTCTGTGTGGTAAATTTAAAACCCCAATCAAACAAACACACAAATCAAATCAAATCTACATGTTAATGTTTTTAATATTTTTTTTTTTTTACTTAAAAATTGTTTTCAATATATCAGCTATGTTATAACATTATGTTTCACTTGACATGGTTTTAAAATTTGGACAAATGTTTTTATTGGTTATTTTCAAATCAAGCTGTGGATTTGATTAGCTATTGTTGTTTAACATTGACAAGTCACTAAAATTTGATTGGTTAATGTCAGATTTTGATCAGTAATCAACCAATCACAGGCCCTTATTTCCATCCCTGTGTAGTATTTTCCCAAAAATGGGAATGTTTTGTTAATTGGTTTGAAATAAATAATCCGAATTATAAATTTGATTTTCTACTTTCAAATCTACATGTTCATTTTTTTAAGTTTGTTTTTTTTACACTTCAAAATTGTTCTCAGTGTGTCTGGTATCTTATAACATTATGTATGACCTGTAGTATTTTCCCCTAACATGGGAATGTATCGTTAATTGACATGAAATAAATATAAGCAACAAGGTAAAACACCGTTACTTATTAGTGAATCGATAAAGTAGCCAAGAAATCAATAATCAATTAGCCAATAGATGATAACAATTGGTCAATAGTCAAGAAATCCATGTTTAAATAACTAATCATCTCAGTTCAAAAATAAAAAAAAGTAATTAATTTAAGAATGAATCTATAAATCAATAAATGATTTTGGTGGAGTGCATGTACTGCAACATGTGGATGCCGGACTCTGAGGGTTGTCAGTTCTATTCCCATATGTGTCTGAACCTGCAATATTTTCGTCACTAGAGTCGGTTCAAGCAAAGAAAGTGTTATCCCAAAAGAGGAAAATATTGATAAATCAATCTATCTGCAAATCAATGAACAAGTCAATTAATTGATCAGCTGTCTTATCAATCAATCAATCAATCAATCAACTAATGACTTTCACAGTTTTAGACACAATGTACAATTTTCCCAGACAGACATGTATTGTTAAAGTATACGTTATTATATGTGGCTAACTGCAACTTCATTCAATCAGTAAATCAATCTATATACATTAATTTATCCGCTGTCTTATCAATTACACACCCAACTTACTAATCAATTTAGATTAAAATCAATTAATCAATAAACTGATTAATCATCAGGTCGGTCAGCATCTCAATCAGAAATGCTTAATACATGCATCAATAATAAAAACACAAATCAATCATGAATTTTTTTCTCACCAGAGGGCCTCAGCAGCTGAGCGTGAAGTTGAACACTTAAAGCGTCAACTGGCGTCTGCGACACAAAATCTGAATCAAGCTGAGGAGATGCAAAACGCTCCGGATATGGAACAAGCCATACATATTCTCAAGCGCTCCAGTCTGGAAGTAGAACTCGCTGCAAAAGAAAAGGAGGTAAAAAAACAAACAGTTTTTCTGTTACTTGGACTGGCTGGCAATGCATTTCATCAGAGTCCTTAAATCTGTGTGTATCATTAAATTTAATTCTTATCAAGGCCTTTGTAAAAATCTTAACTTGTGGAAATATAAGTGCAACTTTTAAATATCAAGGGATAGCGTCTGCTAACCAACTTTTAAGTACTTGCGTCTCCTCTATTCCCGTTTCTCCAAATAAGCATGTGTTAACCATAACTTTGCAAGATTAGGATGTGTTGAGAAATTATTTTCTGGTAAGGCCAATGAGAGTATTCATCAGTTAGTTATGCTCTGATATCCATGTGTTAAAGTGATATATTTTTTTCCTAAATACATGTATTCTATTGTCACCTGGACAGTTAGTCTTGAGCAAAGCTATGCTGTCTTTTCCTAGCACAGGAGGAAAAATAATTTTCCTACGTAGCAAAATTATCCGCATTTTATTATTGTGCTGGTATCAATCACTGCTGAAATCCACAGCTGTCCTAAAACTGAAAATCCACTTCAATCAATCAATCAATCAGTCAATGTATTCTGTTGTATTCTCCACAGATTTCTCAGTTAGTTGAAGACGTTCAGAGACTACAGGCTTCAATGAACAAGCAGAGGGAGACCAGTGAACAGCAGGTACTTCATTCAAGTTTATAACCTAATAAGAAATTGTTGTAAAATGTTACTGTAAAATCATTTCATTCTGTAAAGCAAAGAAAGCAAAATTAATATTGGTATAAATGTTGCGCCTTATCGCATGATGTTAGGTTGGAGTCAACCTCCTGTTGCCATGGTGATGTGAACTGTTGTGGTGATGTGCACTGTTGTCGAGGTGATGTGAACTGTTGTCGTGGTTATGTGAACTGTTGTTGTGGTTATGTGAACTGTTGTTTTGGTGATGCAAGCTGTTGCCGTGGAGCTGGGAGCTGTTGTCGTGGTGCTGTAGCTCTTTGAGCTAGGGAATAAGAAAAAGCTCTGTGTTTGGGCACTGTTGTACACTTTGTCTGATTACATCTTGTCAGAATTTTTATTTTATTTATTTTTTCCAATTTGCTTGATGGTAGGAGGGAGCTTCCTTCTGTTTGTCATTGTTTGTTTTCAGTGTCGATGTCAGTCAAGTTTTCTTCAGCCATTAATATGAATGAAGTTACTGTATTAAACAACAAATGAAATAAACAAACAAAAACCAGAAAGTTATTCTTTTCAACAGATTGCTCTTTTGGAGGAGGAAGTGGTGGCCAAATCAAAAGCCTTCCAGACTTTAGAGGATAAAATGAGGAGTCAGGAGGATTATGAGGAACTCAAACGAGAACTTGAGTATGTTTACAATCAAAATAGTTTGTTTCGAAACCAATGTTTATATCATTACATTATCATTATATAGGACTTTGTCGTATGAGAGCAAGGACCTTAAGTAAGGGGCTAAACCCCAATCAAACAATCCTTATATGGAAAAGGATTGTTCTTTATTAAGATGCTATCCAGGCAAACTTTTTCAAATGTCTGACATGAAATATGTAATTCGATTGATCATGAAATGCAAGTTGAATTGTCCTAATCTTCTTGAATAAAATTGACATTTTTTTTATAAGTGAAACGCCCTTGTCAAGTGCGATGTAAGACACCAATCAAACTTTAATACAAACAGGGAAAGCAATAAGTAATAATGTGTTGAAGTGAAAATAGATATCATTTAATCATATTTTGTTGGTTATAAAATTACAAAGTACATGTATTTACATTTATTTACATTTATTAACACTGTTAAAGAGGAACCATTCATTGAAATAACCGGTTATGCTAATAGGGTGTCAATTTTGACACAGCTCCTCAAATTTACCTCAAAATGTACAAGAATAATTAACATTTTAATCATTTGTGATTTTGCCTTGGGATAAATTCTTAGTTTGTTATGTCTTTTCTTTGTATAGTCCTAATTGATCGTGACGCAATTGATTCAACCCTATTTACAGGTTTGATTTATGTGTCTTAGGACTGTCAAATTTATCAACATTCAAAACTCATTATTTATTTGTATTGTTTATGGCAGCAACAGTCAAATTTTCTCTTCATTTTTTATTTTATTTTTATTATTTTTATATCATATAGTATTTTGTAATATGTTTTATTGGAAGTTTCGACACAGTTTGGAACTTGATGCAAATATTGCAAAATAGCACGCGAGTGAAACTTGCTGATAGTCGGCGTTTAGGGTGCCCATGTGCTCTCAGAGCCAAGGGGCAATGCCAGTCTGATAAACTGTCGATTTGTTGTCCGACTCCGAGGGGTTTTCCTCCACCTGTCTGACAGTCAGTAGCCAAATGACCGTGGCTATCATTTAACATCCCGATAAACATTCTATTTCTCAATATCCTAAATGACTTATGAATGATATTGGCCCGTACACAAGACCACCCACAAGTTCAGCCTCTCATAAGCACTCTCTGTACGCTTCAGTGATTTGGGAAAATGTTTACTTAGCATCATTAGTTCATTAATCACTCACAAGTAATAATGATGACTGCCATTAATTGGAGCTTTCATGTATATCCTAAAAAAAGCTCTCAATAACTTTTGTTCAAACTTAGGCAACTCAAAACTATTATATATGATAAATGAACATTATTAAACACCAATTAATGTTGTTTGTTTTTAAATCTAGTTTGTAATAACTTAACACTCCAGACTTAACACTTCACTAATAAGTCTGAAGTATCAGTAGCCCTTTGGCTAAGACAGGGTGTTCTATCCCTTATCCTGCTGTCTTTACATTGCAGGGGTGGAAGGAACGTTATCTTTTAAACATATCAAATCACATTTTGTTTTGTGTAAGTTTGGGCAAGCACCTGCCAGACACCATCACAGTAAGAGTGGAACAATAAATTAAACTACCGATTTATCTCAATACATGAAGTTGCTGATTGAAAACTCAAAGATTGATGATCCAATACTCTTTCACAATAGTTGTACTAACTTACTGTTGATAGTTTGCGAAAATTCACAAAATTCCAATGAAGGCTGCGAACTTGTGGCATAATTTTTTTTCGATTTGTTAAAATTGAGTGTTTAAAGACCATGTATAACCTTCAAAATGAAGGCACCTTTATATCATTAGTTAACCATGCTTCTGAGTTGTTGGCACTTTCTGACACAGTAACAGCATTATCTTTGCCAAAGTTTAACAAAATTCCACCCTAAGTCTATAACAATGGTATTACACTGCTAGTGTAATTCTGATCACAGAGACCTTCACATTGGCTCGATGTTTCAACACTTCATTTTGTCATCATCATTGTATTGTAGTGTTCTCCTTAATGTCCCAAGTGTTCAAATAGTGTCCTTTTCCAATTGTGTCTGAAGTGTTCCGATAGTGTCTGAAGTGTTCTAGTAGTGTATAGCCCAGTATGAGTATCGTGTTAGTAGATGGAGTTTAGGTATGTTTGTTTTCAGCACTGAACTTAATTACAATGTAGATTTCAGCGCTGTGATGATATGAACATTATTTGTCACAAAGAAACACCACTGTTTGTCAGAGTCAAATTGTTAAATACATGTAGCATGAAGAGATGTGAAGTTAAACAACAAATGTAATGAGTGACCTGTCTCTTGTTATGACACATTTCAGTATGTAACTTCAGTTGAGTGGTTCAAGAGAGCTTTCTCAGAGCACTTTGTCTTATGGCACCGTATGTAATATTATAACAGTTATAATAATAAACTTCATTTAAACACAGACATGCTATCAGCCTTGGGATACCTAGCGGCTATAAAAATTGACAACCAATAAAAATATGTACAAAATATAATACGATATATTAATAATATATATCACCCAGAAAAGAGGTACTAAATATGTGGGTAAACAATAAAACTTGATATTTTGTAATAAATGCTAACATTTTGTCAACTCATAAGAAGAGCTATTCATGCATCTTGAATAAAGGCATAAGAAACCGTAAGATGATATGACCTCTGACTAGGGACAGTTTGTTTGGAGAGTAGCAATGCGACCTTTACTGGAGGAAGATTAACATTTCAACTTTATCAAAACGCTTCACATTTTATGGTGGTCCTAATGTCAATTATTGTTGGAATATACCGCCGTCAAGTGAAATATCCTTGAGCATGGTGTAAAACACCAATAAGTAAAGCGATGAAATAAAAGTTGTTGATATCTGGTTAATTTCAGTATACTGAAGTCTGTGGAGTTCCAGCGGTCCGAGGATGGAGAGGAAGTCAGAGGAAAATCTTTAGAGATGTTGTTGTTGGAGAAAAACAAAACTCTACAATCTGAGAACACGCAGCTTAAAGTTAACTCTAAAGATGTCACAGGTACTTCCATGTTTTATTTGATAAGATTATCATAAAGGTTGAGTATTTGTACTCAATTGTTTGATGATGTTGTTGTCGTTTCAAGCCTTATGTTGAGGTACTGTATTAGTTTAGATTTACTTGTAGCCTTTGAGACATACATTCAGTTGTTTTTGCATTCAAAACATGAATTGTTTCAAATAGATTTTTCTAGACTAATAATATATACTTAAGTAGTTTGCTATTGTAGTTTAGCTTATCTGACAACATATTTAAAAATATGTTTCATTAAAAGTTAGATATTAAGATAGTTTATGTGTCTATTTTTTGTTTAAAATGCCATCTTTTCAACAAAGTTATGTTATGTCAACACAACAAGGATTTTTCACTTCCACCATGTTTTAAAGGTGACCTTAGTTTTTTTTACCTAGGCCTTACTGTTAATGCTGAACTTTGATTTGACCTTCACACTTGACCATTGAGCTTCACTTATTTTACCTTGACCTTGACAACATTCACATCTACCTGACTCGAGGACAGATTTAAAAATTCAATTAAAATTTATATCTGCAACAGGTGTTGGATTTTTCTAAATTTTGATTTTAATTTTGGAATCTATTCCTCTGCGCCTATGATTTAACATTAACACCAAATATCTTAACACAATTCTTGTTTGCTGTGCTAAAATACCAACATCATAAATTCTCAAAACGTAGCTATGTTTAGATTTAAAAACTACTTACATTTACCTATTTAAAGAATTTCATGAAAGAAAGGTGTTAAATGCTCCTAACTGCATCTGCCTTCCATTTTATTGCCAAAAAGGCGAAGATAAAATGGAATTCAATGTAAAGTTTCAAATTCCGACGAAAAATGACTTCCAACCCTGTTTGCCTGCCTGCCTCAATATTGTCAAAATCTAAGAAAATTTTTCGAATAAAAGTAAAGAGAGGACATATTTCATCTCTCTAAACAAAAAAAAAACGTCCCGCTATTATATTCAAATAGAGAATCATCGAAGAAAAAGTTACCCTTGATGCATTTCACACCTTTCTTCCAGGAAATTCCCCAAATGCGTTTAAAACGGCGGAGGATTTGACAACACCACCAATGGAACCTCACAGAAGAACATCCTCCTCGTCAAGACGATCAAACAGTTCAAAAGCGCACAAATCGTCATCGAACCATGTGAGATCCAGTCCAGTCATCAGTGTAAATGGCAACCATAATCATATCGGATCTCCTTCTCCCGGAACCCAGTTTTATGGTCTCCATGGACACCAGGAACTTGTCACTAGACTGAATGGTCCAAAATTGGACCAAAATAATTCTGTTGGCTTAGAGACTTCAATTGTTGCCAAAACTGTGCGCGAACTTTTAAGCATACATAATTTGGGACAACGACTTTTTGCTAAGCACATTTTAGGTCTTTCACAAGGGACAGTTAGTGAATTGCTGTCTAAACCCAAAAGTTGGGACAAACTTACAGAAAAGGGGAGAGAATCTTACAGGAAAATGTACACCTGGGCAAGTGATGAAAGAAATATCTTAGCCTTGAAGGAACTGTCACCAAGAAAAGGTAAAGTTATTTTTACGTGTGTTAATTTCCTTTATGGGGCAGAAGACAGACATGGTATAAAGAGAGCCCGAGTTGATAACGATTTACTTGTCAGAAAATGGTGTGCTTTAGCCTATTTGGTAACTACAGTATGGTGTACTCTTCATGACATGACCTTTCATTCTCTAAAACATTGACTAGTGTTCAACAAATATTTCTGCTGATCACCACACAAAAAAAAATGTTTTTGTGAAACAATTTTGGTGAATATTTATTTAATGATAGTCAGCGTTTTGAAACAAAAACCACATTTAATCATAACTAGGCCAGTTGCTCGAAGGGCTATTAAATTTAATCCGCTATTAGATGACATCACGCCATGTTGAAGGTCTATCTCTAATCCAGTATTAGCGATTTAATCTGGTATTAGTGGCTAATCGTCTTTCGAGCAACTGGCCCTTGGAGTTTATCTTTCCACAGACTCTAAACACCATTTCCCACAACTGCTGGTTACTCATGTCAACTCGGGCCCACTTTATTTATTTTTTTCTTCCTATTGAGGAAGAAAAAAATAAAAAAAACAATTGTTCTTTTTGTAAGTGTCTTCCAGCTAATTACACTGATAAATATTCATCTGCTGAATCTGTACAATTTGTTTGTGGAAAAAAATTCTCCAAATATATAATGTATTTCGTATTTAAATTTAGTTTATGTTTTTGGACCAGCAGCCTTTGTTTAGTGGTTAGCAATTGAGGTCACTGATCCTCCTTTGTTGTACCACTCATAGGTTTGAGTGCCTCTGTCAACCTGAGGTATGTGAAGAAGTCACACGCTGTGGCTCAGATATCGCTTCGGTGGTTTTTACAAGGATTCCTCTCAGTTTTCAACCTCTGGCTAGGGGCAGTTTGTTTGAAGCGTGGCAATGCTGTCTTCACTTAGCAATGGAGGCAAATGAACTTTCCATCATTATGAAAACGCTTCATATCTTGGTTGTGTCAGCGTCAATAATTGTTGGAATATACATGTATCTACCGCCGTGATATAAGTGAAATACCCTAAAGCAGGGCGTAAAACACCAATCAATCAACCAATCACTCCTCTCAGTTTTCCCCTCTATTTGAGTAGGACAGAGAGAGAGAAGTAGACAGTCCCTCGTCATATAAGTGAAATATTCTTGAGTACAACATTAAACCCCAGTCAAACAAACAAACCCTCCAGTCATTGTCTTTCTCTTTAGCATCTATTTTGAATCGAACTATTGTAAACAATATTTTATTTATTATTCTGCATTATTTATTGACAGTAACAGATTCTCCATAAACTAATGAGTATGTTGTTGTTGTTTAGGATCACAACCGTTAGTCCCAACAGTAAAACAAGATTCGGCCACTGAAGAAAGAATTGCTCAGATATTAAGTGACGCCAAGCAGGCCATGCAATATAAAAAAGGGAAGAATAATATAGAGCAAGTCGTACAGGTGGGTACCAGTGAATGCTTCAATAGTTTAAACGGTTGGTTGGGAGGGAGCTTCCTGTTGCCCTGGTGCTCTCAGAGCTAAGGGGCAACATGAAGCTCCCTTCAGCCTACCACAGTGGGCTGAGCTTCCTGTTGCCCTGGTGCTCTCAGAGCTAAGGGGCAACATGAAAAAGCAGATCTGGTTGTGATGTCTTTATATTACGTCCTGTATTTGTCCTGTCTTGTCTGTTTTTGTTGCCAGTGGTGTCGAGGGTGGTTTCCTTTACCCATTGATGCCGTCATATTAGTGAAATAACCTTAAGTATGGTGTTTAACCACAATCAAACAAACAAAAGTTTAAACATATCAGAAATATGGGACAACAAATAAATTGTAAAAGCCTAGTTGTCAAGATGGCCGATTAAGATCGTGTTATCCCAAAAATACAAAATTAAGTTTCTTTTTTTCATTTTTTAATATATTTTTTTCGAAAGACGCAAATTATTAGCCAGTAACTTATCCCCAAGATGATGAGTTTTAGTCATTCTGAATTTCCATGACTGGGCACCACTGCTATTTAATAAATCTATAAGAACGTGCCTGAAGTTAACAGTACACCCAATAATTATAAAGTCAATTGATCTTACATGTGTGCTTCAAATGCTCCCAATCACTCCAGCAAGGTGCAGTATGCTGCAAGCATTATTATACTATCTTTGTTAGCAATTGCAGAATAATCATTTTCCAACAGAGCAAAATAGTTCACATTTTAAGGTTGTGTTAGTGTGGCTATTGCTGGAGTCCTATAAGTGAAATAAGCTTCAGAACGGTTTTAAAAACCAACCAATCAAATCCTCCCCCTGAATCTCAGTCATGTCAGCCAACATGTTTTTGATTCTGTGAGGACAACACAATGATCGTTGTCACATTATCTTCTGTCAATCCTTGTCTCGAGTGGAATATTAGCATTTTGTTATAAAACAGCCCCTATAAGGCTGTGAATCTAATCACTTGAAGACATTGACCTGGAGACTGAATATCTGCTTGAAGTTGAGCCTGCAAACATAAGATTTGTTTGTGTTTTAAGGTACTAACCCCTTAAAACACAGACAAATCTTGGGTGGTCTGGGGGAATTCCCTAGTCGATTATAAGGTCAGGGGTCAGCTCTTATTACAAAGTTGCTTCTATAATACAGGCAGTTGTAAAAGTATCAAATTCTTCTGTTTAAAGTCTTGTTTTTGTTTTTTTTGTCAAGGATCAGCAATTAAGTCCTGCCATGGTAGCCAGTTTGTATCATCAAGAAATGCTAAAAATGGCTCAGAATTCCCAAGATGGCATTAATCTTAACACGTCTGTTACATCACCAAGGACGACCCATACTCATCATAGCAGTTCCTCACATCAAAACAGCCGTAGGAGTAAAGAATCTCGAATCCGATCACCGAGTGTTCAAGGTCGTCGAGAAAGAGACACTCATACAAATAGTCGACAGAACGAAGATGAGCAAAATGCACAAGAAATGGTGGCTAGAATTTACAGGGCTGAACTTTCAAAATTAGCCGAGGCGGCTGAGAAAGCGGGTAACATTGCAGCTAGCTCTATGTATCAACAAGAATTAGCCAGGCTGGCTCAGAATGCTCAGATCAAGCAGCATTTTGGCGACTCATTGTTAGGACATAATAGGATTAAAATGGAACCTGTAGACAGAACATATGAAGAAACAACAGATCTGAGCGATATGCCTCAAGATTTGAGCAAGCACTCCCGCCGATCGTCTGACAACGATTCCACTCCTTCCCACCATGCTGGCAGCGCATTTAAGTTGGTCCATCCAAGACTAAATGGTCACGGGACACCAGAACCCGGATATAGCACACCCGTCCCATCCGATTCTGTGTCACCTCTCCAACGCATGCAAAACATTGCTAATTCACTGATGTCCAGAAACACACCACCTTCAGCAAATGCAAAACCTTTGAAAGCCGTTCTGCCCCCAATTGCTCAGGAGCAGTTTGATAAATACTCTAATGTGAACACAGAAGACCTTGTTAAAAAAGTGAAGGAGACTCTCAGTCAGTACTCAATCAGCCAGAGGCTTTTTGGGGAAAATGTTTTGGGTCTTTCTCAGGGGAGTGTCAGTGACTTATTGGCTCGACCCAAACCCTGGCACATGCTCACACAGAAAGGTCGAGAACCTTTTATCCGGATGCAAATTTTCCTTGAAGATGCTGAAGCAATTCCTAAATTGGTTGCTACTCAGTACAGAATTCCGCCTGATAAGTTGATGCGTACGGATTCTGCCCCGCCAACCCCTACAACTGATGGACGTGAGTATTTCTTCTCTTCATATTATTCCCTGTTTTACTGTTTGACTGTTTTTGTTGTGAAGTATTCCCTGGTATATTTTGTGGTTTTTGGTCATTGTTTCTTAAAAAATATTTTCTATCAAGTTAGTTGTGTAATCAGTTGTAATCATTTCTATGTTGTTGGTGTTGTACATACACAATAGTATACAGGAACCATTCCAATTTTTTTTTTCGCTGACTGAACAATAAAATGATGTCAAAAAAGGTTCACAAAATTTCTAAGCTAAATTTCCTTGGTTTTGGTGGGAGGAGTGTCTTTGAAACGGTTCCCCTGTTGAATTCTACATGCACATGCATTGACTTTTTACTATTTCTGTAAATATTTCTCTTACGTCCATGTGCATTGTTTAAACAGCCTTATAACAGACTGCTGTAATGCTGTGTTCACTGTTTTTTGGACAAACATTTAATTTCTAGCACACAGCAAAACTGGTCATGTTTAATGATTGTTTTTGTCTGACTATTTGAATACCTTACCTTCATATAAGTTTAAAAGCCTTGAGCTATGCATAAAGGAATTTTTGTTAACAAACCGTATTGTCACATGCATACACCGTATTGATTGCTGCATATGCATATGAGCAGGGAGAGAAAAAATGTCCAATGTAGAATGAAGCTTGGAAGCTTTCTTTATATATCAGTTTTATGGTGAGCATTAATTTTCAAGTCTTATTTTCAGGATATAAATTAGTTAAATTCTTTTAAATTGCATGCTATTTTGAGGATTTTTTTTTTAAATTGTGTTAGATTTATTTTTTTTAAATACAGTGAAACTGATTTATATACAACCAGAGATATATTGAACCTCCAATAAAGCCAAACTTTGAATTTTCCAAAGCCAGAATAATGAGAATATACAAGAAGCTATTATGTTGAACATAAGCTTAAATATCCGATATCTGGTGTGTCCAGGATGCCTGATTATTGTAATACCTTGATGCTTACAAATTATCAGTAATCTGTATCTATAGAATGGCTATCTGAACACCATGTAAATACTGGAAACCTTTTTCTGGCTGGTCAATTTACCTCGGTTTCACTGTATTTTATTGTTGGTAGTTGGTATTCTTTATTTTTAGTTTCTGTTTCTTTTCCTATTTTTTGGTGTAGCCATGTCCCCACCGTCTGAACCCTTGCACACTGTTACCCGGCAACCATCAGCCACTCCTACCTCACAACAAGATCCGCTTTTTGATGCGGCCATCTGCGGGCACTACTTCGGCTTTTACACCAACTCCATATTTGAAATTGCTGCAATGACCCCTGACCTTGACACTGTTGACCTGACGAGCAAGATTAAGGACATTCTACAATTTCACAACCTTGGCCAAAAGCTCTTTGGAGAAGCCGTCCTCGGTTTGTCTCAAGGCTCGGTCAGTGAGCTTCTCTCAAAACCCAAACCATGGTCAGTTCTCAGCATCAAGGGGAAAGAACCCTTTGTGAGAATGCTACTCTGGCTCAATGACCCCTACAACATTGAGAAACTCAAACTTTACCAAACTGAGGCTAAAGGTGGGTCAGGTTCCCAAAACATATATGTATAATATTATACACTTCAGCAATCCTCAACCCAGCAAATGATCCCTCTGCTCTGTTTCTCTATTTATACTGTATATAACATTTACAGTATGAAAATTACAAGAGCATTTTAATAACAAATCATTTTAACCATGATTAAGAATTATATCACTGCGTGAATTTTGGAGCTTTATTTGTGGTGTCTGTAATCAAACCTGAGCTAAAAACTATCACATGCCTAGGAGCAGAAGTTCAGAGTTTTGTGGCAGTCTCATTAAGCCCTTTTTCTCCTTCACATTGGTGTTGTTTTTATGGTACATACTGGTAGATAGATACACTGACTGTTTCTTTAATGTGTGGATTATTTTTATTCCTAGTCACTATAGTAGGCGGGACTTAGAAATGCTACTATACCCGTTGTTCTGTCTGTAAGCACAAATGTTCTAAACAAGTTCACAGATTAACTTCCAAATTCTTTTTGCAAATATGGCTGGCATTTTCTTTTTTTTATTTTGATTGCAAATATATCTTGTGAACATCATAACTTGAAAATATACTGGTTGTCGTTAAACTATAGAATTTATCTTAATTCAGCTTAATGAATCAAACTCCCATCACAGTCAGGATTGTTTTCTACCAAATGAGCCATCCAGTATAATGACAAGCACCAAAGTGGGGCACCTGCTAACCACACCTAGAAACTTTAATGATTAATTTCAGTATGGTAAGCTACATAAAATAAACAAATCTCACATGCTTGTCCCAATTTGATGTTGTGATGTATCATAATTAATTCTTGTTTGGTATTTAAATTCTTCCTATTGTTGTTGTTGCAGCTAATCGCCGGCGTAAAAGTAGTGTAGATGAACAGAGAAGTTGTGAAACACCAATCAAACGACCACGAGTTTTCTTTACCGAGGAACAAAAAGAAACCCTGCGAACAGCCTATGCAAATGACCCCTACCCCAATCAAAACACGATTGATGGTCTAGCTAGAGGCCTCAATGTCGGCGTTAAAACCGTTGTCAATTGGTTCCACAATCATCGTATGCGTGCTAAACAACAACAACACACTGGCAGTTCAAGCAGTAACAGCTATGATTATAATCCTATGTCTGTAAAGTCAGAACAAGAAGATAACTCCAACCTCAGCGACGGAATGTCCACTCCTGGCGATACACCATCAGCTTTTCGGCAAGGGTCTTCCACTGCCGAGGAAAATACCCAATGGTTGTTCCCACAGTTTGAACCAGTACGCCGGTCACCATCGGATGATGATGCTCTGAGATTAGACCTCTCCAAATATGGAGGGGAGAAAGAAGAAGTTGTAGGTAAAATGGAAGATATTATGCCCCAATCTGTTGTCATGGCAACAAGCCAATCTGGTGTAAAGAAAAGAAAGAGCTCTCAACCAAAGAGGGTCTATGAGGGTACGCATTTGGATAAAACCCAATACAAAGAAACATCTGATGAAGACTTTCAGGGAAAATCTGTTGTAGGAAGCTCAGAAAATAAATCTGATATTGATGAAGAATTGGAAGCCATTAACAAGGGTAAAGATAGTGAAGATGACACAATGGATGGCAGTGTGTGTGAGAAAGCAATGGATAAAGCCCACTCTGACAACTCACAGGATCATTTGGACAGCATCGAGCGATTGCGTCAGTCAACAGAAGAGCAGGATGAAGAATTCTGGGAAACAAAAACAGAGTCAAAATCAAATTGTTCAGAGAATCTCCATGAAAATATTGATGATGGTGAATGAGACCTACATGAAGGGAAAGAACAATGTTGATTCCAACGACTTTCCTTCACTGGAGTTCTTCACCAGAATTATATAAACTTGATCTGGTTCCCAAAATCTCTTCATTATGTATCTTTGGAAATACATATATATATACAGCGTATGTTCTATATTTTTTAAATATTTTCAGACTATGTGTCAAATTGGATCTGTGTCGGTACTTGGATCTGTATTAGAACTTCATGTTGATGAAGTTTGAGCGGATCTACTCAGTTTTCGAGTCAGATAAACTCAATTTAAGTTGAAAGTGGAACATTTTCTTATGGAGCTGTGTTACAAAGTTCCATAGTTATGGACTTACCTATCCGCAAGTCGTTAACCTGCTATGGTAATACTCCTCAGAAATTCAAAACACTGATATTGAACATTGTGTCAAATATTACGCTTATTACAATTTATATTACGTAATACAAACTGTGCCATTATTACTATTGACTTTTATTATCACATTCATTCTCACTTACAATTACTATTATTCTGAATCCATGGTTTAAGATCTTACTTAAGTGTTGTTACTTATTATGCATGAATGATTTATCCCCCTTTTTTTGTGGTCATTTGTTAAATATTTTTTACCTAATTTAGCAAAGCGCAATATTTAGTCAATTCATTATTCAATATTATAGACTATATCGTTAGTGTAGCTAGATTAGTTAGATGGAAGTGTTAATTATATACCAACTAATCTATTTGTAAAGGTACCTTGTTAATTTGAAATTTTTTGCCATACTTATAGATACAGTTTTTTTGTTTACATATGTATATATGTATAAAATTTCAACAATGGCATAAAAGCATTTGCGATAAAGCAAGCCGGATGGTTGAGTGATGAACTGAACTCTAGTTTTTGATAATTTGACTATGACAATTTACCCATTATTCAGATATTCATTATATAGATCCTTATGTTAAATACACTTAGATTACAAAAGATTTATCCAAGGGAAATAACTGTTAGTAAAAAAACATACCCAAGGTGTTTTGACCTCTGCAGACATTTTGGTATTAAAACTAAAAATGCGAGATAGACAACTTAAGATCTGCCTATGGTAGATAACTCTCTGCAACAATATGTGCAGGAACACCTCTACTGAGCTTTTCAGTATAATGTTAGGTATTACCATAATAACTAGAAGACATGTGTCAAATATTTGTCTTACATTTCGTGAAAGTTTTGTTGTTGAATCTAATCTTTATCTGTTATCTCAATAAGTTATCATATTTAGATGTGAAATTAATTTTAAACGATAAATTTAGTTTTGATAATATAGAGAAAATTTTAAACAACATGCATTTGCACTTATCTACTACCATTTTAAGTTTTATTATATATCTTGAAAAATTATTGAAAAAGCCTGTTTCTTCTCTCTAATGTAGCTGAAGTAGACCTTTGGGGCATCAGCACAGGAAGGATCTCGAGGATCCTTGTCATTAGGAATTTAGCTCTCTCAAAACGGTCTATTGCTTTTTAATTTCGAGATGGTTTTGCTTCATTCGACCATAATTCAAAAGATCTTAATTTTATTTTTTAACTTTATCTCAAATAAGGAAGTTAAAATCTCATCTAAAATGTTATTTTGAACTTGCTACATTTTGGTAGCAGCTAAAAATCCTCTTCTTTCGGTGTTGTTTTTAACTCAAAGTTTGTTTCTCAACTTCTATACTTGTTTTTGTCATTATTTAATTTCCACATTTATCCCAAATTATTTGAACTTGAATAAGGCTTATAATGTGTTATTCTAGATTTGGATTTTAATATGTTGTTGTTGTTGTATCTCATCAGCTGGTACAAAATTCAGAATGGCAGCAAAAGTGGATTTTGTCCACCACGAAAAAATCAATTTCAATCCAAAAAATGAACTTTGTGGCCTTTACTCCTGTATTCATGTTAAAACTTTGTGCCTTAAAACTCAAAAGTACATTTTAACTAATTAAATTAAATAATAACTCTCTTTTGAATTAAAAGTGTTAGTTATACATTAACATTAAAACCTAGGTTTTATTTTTAAACTTGGAATAGATTGTTAGCTAGACTAGTTTTCACAAGTATGTTTTGTTTTTTTCTTCTGTCTTCAAAGCAGAGATTGAAACCATGTAAATTGTCTTATTTAAGCATAAATATAAAACTAAGTATATGAACATATAATATATATTTGGCATTATCCAGTAACCATTTATTATTGTCCGAATCTCAGAATGGAGGGGCCACTGGAATTACAATACTGCAATTGTGTTCTATTTTTATATATGTTAAGATTGTTACCTGTTTTGTTTTATCGTTCTTGAAACTAATGATATTTCTTAACTACGTTGTAATTTTTAAAACTTAAATCATTTGATCAATTCAACTTTTTTTTTTTTTTTTGTCTTTCTTTCTTTTTTGTTACAAGGGTTTTCTTTAACTGAAACTTGAGATTATATGTATGTTTGGCTGTTTTAAATTGGGGTCATTTCAAACTTTAGGTCAAATGAATACAACTTTTAACAATTTTGAGTTAAAAACTTGTGAACCTCGTTTGAAAAAAGGATGCCAGACCTCTGATTATTTTAATGACTCGAATGTCGCAGTGACTAATTCATGTTTTGTTATCTTTCTGTTTCTGTGTTTGCCATAAATCTAATATTGTTTCTGTTAAAAGCGCAAGAAATCCATTTCCTGTATTTTGCATCGTAAGTTTGATATTGAATTATTTTGTTGAAATCCCAAGGCTGCTTGTATATTCCTCAGGCTCCCAGCCATAGCTCTGATCAAACAGTCAATCAGTTTCACTTTGTTGCTAGTTGTCCGGTGTGTTTACTGTTTATCTACCCTCCTAAAGTATCTCTCTTGAAAAATTTCCTTTTATCATTCTATAATTAGTTCAATATTTTTAAATTTGAATAAAGAAAATTTGCTACTAAATTTATCTCCAAAAAAACCTAGTGTATTTTTATCCATCCAAGTAGTGCTAATTTTGATATTAATTCAGTTTATTTAGCATTTAGCAAAATCTTTTTAAATATTTTAAAATAATTGTATGTGTATGAAACGAAATCTCTGAAAAACATAAACTAAATTTAGGTACATGTAAATTACTCTGTTTTTGTGTAAATGCAGCCTTCAAATGCTATAAAATTCCACCATTTCCAGCTAACTTTGGATTTGAAATTCACTACCCATGTGTCCTAAAATGTAGCATCAGGAATAAAACATAATCAAAGATTGGGAAGTAATTTGTATTTTCTGTTTGAGACTGTCGTGTTGCACTAACAATTGAATTAGTCTCTGAGAATAGAAAAATTATTTCGTAGTCAATAATTAACACTTTACAAAGGATTGTTTTAGATTTGTTGCATTACTTTGCAGAAAACATTAAATGATTGGCATTAATTTTTTTCTAAGATAGCATTTAAAGATTTGCGTTCTGCAGCACATAAATGTCAATTGACTGAAGTATAATATTTTTTGTTGCGATAAATTTTTCCGTCTTAATGTTTTTGTTTGATGTGTATTAGCATGGATGTAAATACAATGTTATTGTTTTCGCGAAATCAAACTAGTGATAATATTTAAAATCATGATAGGTTAAATAAATTTTAAAAGTCTTTTTAGAATTCTGAACACAGTAGCAGTTGGCTGCGTTTTATATCTCAGGCTCAGAAATATATGGCCTATTACGAGATAACCTCCTGGCTTATGTGAATTGACTAACAATTACATGAATTTAAAGATTAAGAATTTTGGGGATCACTTTCGCTGTCAAGTGGTGTTAACCTTATGATCTGAGCCAGCAGTCAACATGTTAATTATTCATATGAAGAGTTGATTGTTTTGTGTTAATTAGTTTTGTCATGTGCAATATGTTACGTTAAATTTAAACTATTCAGCCAATCACAGCTTGTTTTACTTTTCCTAATGTGTTCCGTCAGCTGCAATATAACTTTAATTTTTACTGGTTGGTGCAAATAAATTGGAGGCAATTTGTTATTTTTTATTATTTTTTTTTTGTCTGTGTGTGAATAAACTTGATGTTTTAAGTTGCTTAGATTTATGACAATCATAACATTTGTTATTGTCATATTTTTTAAAATATTGAAATGAAACATGGTGCTGTCTGTCAATCAATCAGAACTGTTGCTATGTTACATTACTTGGCCCTGTCCATTGTAACCAATCAAAATTCTGTGTTGGTTTTTGAATTTGTCTTCCTGGTCGCTGATTGGTTGTAAATCTTCTAGTGCTAAAAAATTGCAATCTAGTTTTTTTAAGAATTTAGTTTTTCTAACATTGATTAATCTATTCATCTTCTTCATATTATGACAAACAAAAAGTAAAAAATCTGAGGAATTTATTATCAATACTCAATAGGGTAATATAGATGATTTTTCCTAAGAGTTTACTTGTACTTTAGTTAATATTGGATATTATGTCAACAATAACATATAAAATTAATATAAAGTATGAAATACAATATACTTTATCAATTTAGTTTTATTTTTTAGAACTTTTCAGACAAAATTGCACGACAAACTGCTAGTATTGTGTGAAGTCTTTTTACCTGAAGAACTGATAACGAATAATCATATGGTGTCTATGGATAATTTCTTAATAACTAAATTAAATTTGTTTAAAATAAATAAATAAATAAATAAAAACAATTTTTGATACCTTATCTGGAGATCTTAAATTAATTATTTGATTGTACATGTATAGCTTGGTTCATTATGTTCATATTATGACATGTAGCCAATCTCAATACTGTTAGCACAGCCCATATTAATGGAATAATATTTCATCCATTTTTTTTCTCAATTAAATGAAACACTGTATTGTAAAACTTTAAACGAGCTAAATAACATACTCAGAATGACAACGAATGTGTGTTGATTCACGCAATTGAGATTTACATATAATTCCTCTAATCCTATAATCCACTGAAAGCCATGTTACGTATATATACCTATAGATAATGTTACCAGGCAGGTAAAACTCAGAAGTATGCCATACCACATCTATATACTCATCACCATATTTACCTGTTTGCTATACCTGTTTATTGTTTGTTTTTATTTTGTTTTCTTTGTTCAGTGATTAGTGTATAAATACATGTATGTGCATTATTTAGTATTTTTATTATATGTAGATAAAATGTAGGTATTGTAATATTAAAGCATGAATTAGATTATTATTTTTTTTCACGATTAACCATTGCTATGAAATCCTTCGGAAAAATTTGGATTTTGAAAACTGTTTTAATTTACGTCTTCTATATATGAAAAACCCTTCAACCTCAGCCTGTATTTAGATTAATGTATCATAACCTCTATTAGTCTTCAACCAGTAATATACTTGTATGGTAACAAATGGACAAGGGTAATAACATTTTTGTTACGGAAGTTCGATCTGTTTTTACTTAATACATTTTCTTTTCTTTTGTTCCATCAAAAATACATATTGTCTACAAAAATCACAAACATAATTTCGAATGTTAATGAAATAAGCCTTCCCATGGATGACAACTTTGAAAAAAAGGAACTTCGTGTTGCCCTCTGTACTCGACTGACTTCATGCTGTCATATGTGTGGAATAATCTCAAGTAGCTATTTTTTCTAACTGTTTTGACCCTCTAATTTTGGACAGGCTCAGAGTTAATATCAAAGAACACATACCTCGGGAAAATCCAAAAATTGTATCCTGTCCCTATTTGTTTGCCTGTGGTTGGTTTGCAGTGTTAGTCCATCAATTAAGATCTGCATTGAATAAACTTAGTAAATTGTCATCCATTTGCAAAGTTCATATTATTACAAATAATGAGTAAGTTTAGTAAGGTATGAAAAAAGGTGGACATTATAAATAATATAAACTCTTCTCTTAAACAAACAAAAAATTAAAATAAAGAAATGTGCAGATAATTTGACAAAGTAAAACTGATGTTATGGGGAAAAAAACTTTATTAAAGTAAGCATAATTAAATTAAGACCCATTTGTAAAATTCGTCTTTGGTATTTGTCGTTTCTGTTGAACTTCCAGCTTTGATATCTGTATTTAAAACAAAGTAACACTAAAATAAGGCATTTATTTAAATGTGTTTGTGTGATGATTGTACACCATATAACCTGAAACAATTGTTCTGTGTTAGATTGTTTACGTCGTACAATGGTCCCACTGTTAAGTTTGTCCATTTTCATAACCAGTCGGTCCCAGTAAACCAAGATTTCCTTTTTTATGAAATATACCTATTTCAGTTCTTCATAACTGTCTTTTCAGTTTTTTTCTAAAGATTTTGAAATTCCTATGTGTGCCATTTTATTATAAAAATTCTTGAGTGTGTGACTTTTTGTTCATCGTCGCACTTTGCCATCCTTATAGTTCTTTCTTTATCTGGTCATTGTTTTGGTTTTTCCTTTCTTTCTTTTTTTTTTCTTTTTCAGTGTATCACTGATTTTCTAAAAGTGCCATCGTAAATGAATTGTCTTCTCTCATTTTACTATATTTGAAGTGCAGATGTACTTTGTGTAAAAATTGAAAGGTTCATATTGATATTTTTTCTATGTCTTGCATAGAGTGTGCAAATTTCATCCAAATTGGGCATCAAATGTTTTGTGGATCAAGAAATTTGATCTTCTAACTCCTCAATTAATTTTTCTAATTAAAAAGATCTTTTTTAAAAAAAATATATATATTAAAAACTAACCAAAAAAAAAATAAAAAATACATTGTAAATCATACTTCATAACCATTTTAATCTCTTATATTTCTACACTATTGTTACTCTACTGATTCAAATATTTAGAAAATCAATTTGCATAGTGTTTAATAATTGGATTGAGAAGCAGAGATAATTTTTCTGGCCCTCTAGTGGTGACAAGAGGAAAAGGGTGACAACTGTTATATTAGTGTAAAGAAGGGAGAAAACTGATGTTTCAGTGGGTGTGTAATGGTTGAACAGTGTACATCGCCGTGCAGTATATCTAGTCCCTTTTTTTGACTGTTTGATGTGCATTATAAACGCATGTACACAATAGGTGCTCACTCGAAGAAATAAAGACATTTTTGATGCGAATATTTGGTGTTTGTCTTGGTTAATGTTTAATAGTTACAAATTAAGAAATCAGAATCCTATGATGGTCATGTGATCAAGGAATCTTCTTCGTTCTCTACGGTTAATTGTTACATCGGACTTTGATTTGAAATTCAAGAGGTAAGGATAACAATTTCTGCTGCCTGGATTAGCACGTGGGTTTGAAACCCTTGATTTGGTATAAAATCCATCATATTAGGCGATGTGTTAAGTTTTAGTTGTAGACTGCATTTAATACCATACCTATTCTTTACTCTGAACCTAGGACTAATCCTAGCCTAAACCTAATGATAAACATAAAAAATGACCAGGTGTATGAAGCGTACAATCCATCCTATTAGTGAACTAGCCTTCAGCAGGAGGTTAAACAGCAATCAAACGAACTGGAATATGGTTTGCTGGGTAATAAGTTTTAAGTTTATTTTCAAGAGCGTCCTAACAATAACACTACTACTAATAACAATACTTCACAATTTAGCTAAGAACAATTTAAACTGACCTTTTTGTTTGTCTAACATTATAAAATTGTATAAAAACACAAAATATATCTTTCAGAAAACATTTTAAAAGTTCTATGGTAAACTTGACTGGGTAAAGTTACGAAGAAAATAAATTAGAGGGCTTAAGTTGTTAATCCTTTCAATGAAATGTCTTTCTCACTCTACTCAGTCATGACACCCTCTACCTTACCTGTATATAAGTTATTTGCTTGTTGATGTCACAGTGAAATCCATACCAGGGAAGCAGCCCTAAAACCACCATCTTCAGCAAATGTCACCTTATACTTATCTCTAGAATAAGATAGTAATGTAGTATCCAATAAACTAAAACATTGTTATCCATACTAATTCCTCTCGGTTTTCCACTGTAATAAGGCAAGGAGCAGTGTCAAGTGGACAATCCGTCGTCATGTAGGTGAAATACTCTTGAGTACGACATTAAACCCCAATCAAACAAACAAACAAACAAATATGTACACCTGAACATATGATAAATATAACACAGAGGGCAGTCTACCCTTCCTGCGCTGATAATCCCATTAATCTCCGGCACAGTGTCAACTTCTCTAAGATTACTAGGAAACTACTGTATAGGCTCTAAATTAACTGATCAGAAATTCAAATTAACATTTTCACATGCATGAAGTTTGAATATTTATCTTGAAGATAAATGAGATTTGGTGTTTCCAGATTTAATTGAGACATTTCCCTTGTGTTTGTAATATTTACCTGTTTGTCCTATTTCCTCTGATGTTGGACCGTGGACCTTGACTGTACGCCATATTGTGACCTGGACACTTAGAAATTCAATACTTTCATAAATGGAAAATATGAAATTTAAATTTGCAATCATAAAATTTTCGGGCAAAAACGAAAAGTTGTATCTGAACACATTGGTCATGGATTTGACAATCACAAAGCTCATCCGAGAAACACTATTTTGACTGAAAGGCGACCAGCTAGGGAACACTCACTCATACGTTATTTGTATATACAAATCCTTTTCTTTGAAGCCTCTGACAAAAGACGGTGTTTGTGCCGAGGATGGCCGTAACAGGGTCACTTCTATGGAAATCAATTAGGTGCAGTTATTTAGGGTGTTTTAGACTGCAGGTTATGTCCTATCTAAGACAGCAGCTGTTATACTGGCTGTCTTAAAAACAACTTTGTCTAGAACCAATCAAAGCCTGTATTTAGACCAGAAACAGGTTATAGTTGATTTTAATTGGATGTTTAAATGTTAACCCTAGTCTGACAATCCTTGAGAAAAAGTGTTTTCTTTTATCAGAGGCTTTTAAGAACAAAATTTTATATAGCAGCTGATATGGGAGAGTACCAGTATGACATATGACAGAATACATTATGTAAGTACATTGTATCAAGACCTAATTACCTTTTTGAATTAGAAAAGATGGCATTTTAACTTTTTATGTATACTATTTGTCGTGATCGACATAACTAAATAATTAACTTTGAAAAAAGGTGAATGCCTAGTTCGTGTAAGCTTCATGTGCTATGGTGATCTCTGAGCTTAAAGCAGATGGTCGGGAAATGTCTCTCACCGTCACCTTTATTTCTTTGTGGTTAGAGGGCGACTCCCATTGCCCCGATGCTCTCGGAAATAAAGGGCAACATGAGGCTGATCTGTTTGAGGCGTCAGTTTTAAAGATGTCCATAAACTAGTTGGATTAAATCTGTCTAGACAATTTTGTTTGTTTGAATCTGTGACATAACCACAGGACATCATAGGACCATTATAAACTTCTTCACAAGTTAACAGTGAGATTCCTTCATGTATAATGTTTTCAACTATCCGCCAGATAAAGTCATTCCAAAATTGTTATTGTGGGTCCGGCGAGAAACAAAGTTTATTAAATTTTAAGAATGAAATTTTTCTATATCTTGTAGGCCTACTATTTGATTTAGGAAATGTTATAACTAAATAACAATATTGACCTGTTATTTGACAACCTGCAGTATTAAAGTATGGACATATTGACCATGTTTTTCTTCATACTGTAACAGAGCGTCTGAAAAAGCTGGAGGAGGAATACGTTGTTGCAGTGAATACCGTACAAGAGCAGAAGAACCTCATCACTCAACTGGAGGAAGACCTCCGCAGCGTTAATGCACTTTCATCTATGTTCAGAGGTGATGCCGAGGTAGGACTTTTGGAGAGCTTGAAACGGTTTTAATCTGTCTATTGGGGCCACCCGTCAGGTTTGAGCTAGGCAGTTATCTGTCTATTGGGGCCAGCCGCCAGGTTTGAGCTAGGCAGATATTTGTTTATTGGGGCCAGCCGCCAGGTTTGAGCTAGGCAGATATCTGTCTATTGGGGCCAGCCTCCAGGTGTGAGCTAGGCAGATATCTGTTTATTGGGGCCAGCCGCCAGGTGTGAGCTAGGCAGTTATCTGTCTATTGGGGCCAGCCTCCAGGTGTGAGCTAGGCAGTTATCTGTCTATTGGGGCCAGCCGCCAGGTTTGAGCTAGGCAGATATCTGTTTATTGGGGCCAGCCGCCAGGTGTGAGCTAGGCAGTTATCTGTCTATTGGGGCCAGC
>JAQQZZ010131872.1:0-13728 GCA_030265115.1 Mopalia vespertina | reverse complement strand
GAAATGTGTTCCATCATTTAAATATAATTTTGAAAGACAGATTAAAAAAAACTCATCATGAACAATGCGGTTTTTTAAAATTCTATAAGGAATAGTAATAGTGTGCTTTTCACTATGCTTAAAATATTTTGTTTTGAAAAACCTCGTTTTATTCTGTAGCTCCGTGTGGGGATCACAGTGGTCGATCATATTGTAAGAATTTGGCAGCTAAAGGGTACTGCGAACAAGGTCATGTCTTCTACAGTTTCATGACCTCCAACTGCTACAAGACATGCGCGTGAGTCTTTCTCTTCATTCCTGTGGGATTTGTGTAAAGTTTTCATACCTTGGGTTGGGCACTTTTCTACTTTTTCGGAAACTCTAACTATTAACTGCTGTAAAACATGACGTCAAATAGATTTGAAATATGTAAGTGTGACAAAGAGAATGGTGTTGATTAGGGATGAAGACGAAAAACTTAATTACGATGTTTTGATGCATGAGTACATACCCTAAAAAGCTTTTCGGATTTTACTTTTGAGGCTATGGGTATTTTTAATTTGAATGAAGCGGTTTGTACACCAGTACTATTCATTAGCAATTTACCTGTCAGACACACAGTGCTATGTGAGTGCCAGGTGTGGGCCTTGCATTATCTCATTGAAATACTATTTGTTGAAAGAAGTTTCCCACTTTAAAATTCACATATTTTCCTTCGCCTTCAGCACAAAACTCTTTATTAATTTCAAAACAGACAATCTCAAGATATATAACCTTATACTTGTAAACTTATTTTGTTTCAGTGGCTGCTAATTTGGACGTTGACGCCTAGTTTCCGGATAGTGTTCCCAGGGTTCGTCAGTGCCCACATTATAGCTGAGAATTCGTGAAAAATAAAATAATTGTTTGGAAACATTCAGGGTTATTTATTAAACTTTATGTTTAGCTGTTGTCGTGTATTTAACCAACCAAATTAACAAAAACTTCTCGATTATGATTTAAACGTACTTAACTACTTTAACAAGCTAGCCGTAAGCGGGTCACGCAACGTCACACCAGGTGACACATTCCGGCTCACAGACTAGAGTCGATGTACTGTCCGGCTCACAGACTAGAGTAGCTGTACCGTGCGACTCACAGACTAGAGTCGATGTATTGTCCGGCTCACAGACTAGTGTCGATGTACTGTCCGGCTCACAGACTAGAGTCGATGTACTGTCCGGCTCACAGACTAGAGTGGATGTACTGTCCCGCTCACAGACTAGAGTCGATGTACTGTCCGGCTCACAGACTAGGGTCGATGTACTGTCCGGCTCACAGGCTAGAGTTGATGTACTGTCCCGCTCACAGACTAGAGTCGATGTACTGTCCGGCTCACAGACTAGAGTCGATGTAGTGTCCGGCTCACAGACTAGAGTCGATGTACTGTTCGGCTCACAGGCTAGAGTCGATGTACTGTCCGGCTCACAGACTAAAGTCGATGTACTGTTCGGCTCACAGACTAGAGTAGATGTACTGTCCGGCTCACAGACTAGAGTCGATGTATTGTCCGGCTCACAAACTGAATGTACTGTGCGACTCACACACTATAGTCGATGTACTGCCCGGCTCACAGACTAGAGTCATTGTACTGTCCGGTTCACAGACTTAAGTTGATGTACTGTGCGAGCTGAAGTGCTGTGCAGATCATTGATCAACGACCACAGTCGATGTGCTGATCTGCTAACATATTCGATTCCATGCACTGACCGACTCCTAAAATACAGTGGCTGTATTAGCTTTTTCACAACTACAGTCCATGTAATGAACAGCTAAGATAACAGTCGATGTACTGACCTGGTATCGTATTATAGTGGATGTACTGATGTACTGACTCATAGACTACAGTTGATAAACTGACCGCTTCACAGACTGCAGTTTATATACTGACCGGCTCACAGGCTAGAATCGATGTACTGACCTGCTACACACAGATCCGATTCGATATAGGCCTACTGACTGGCTATTAATTGCGGTCGATTAACTGACCGACTCCTAGATTGGAAGTCTTTTGTGTGACCTTTTCACATGCTACAATCGACTAACCTGCCTACATAATAGATTCGATATACTGACAGGCTCACAGACACGAGTCGTAGTATTCACCTGCTAACAGATTAGAGTCGATGTACCAACCTTCTTACACACTATAGTCGATGTACTGACCTGATCACAGACTAAGGTCGATAAATGTACTGACTTGTTAACAAACAAAGATTCGATACACAAAGAGACTTATGTGTACTAGATTCGAGGTACTGACCTGCTTTAGTAGAGTCGATATACTGACATGCTAACAGAGTAGACTCGATGTAATGACCTGCTAACATAGGAGAGTTTATATACTGACCTGCTAACTGAGTATAGTCGATGTACTGACCTGCTACCACAGGAGAGTTGATGGACTGACCTGCTAACAGAGTAGAGTTGATGGACTGACCTGCTAACAGAGTAGAGTTGATGGACTGAGCAGGTCAGTTTATGGACTGACCTGCTAACAGAGTAGAGTTGATGGACTGGCCTGCTAACAGAGCAGAGTCAATGTACTGATCTACTAACATAGTAGAGTTGATATACTGATCAGCTAACTGGCGCAGAGTCGATGTACTGACCTGCTAACAGAGTAAAGTGTGTGGACTGACCTGCTAACAGAGTAGTCGATGTACTGTCCTGCTAACAGAGTCGAGTTTCTCCAATGACCTGCCAGCAGAGTAGAGTTTATATACTGACATGTTAATATAGTATATTTGATGTACTGTCCTGCTAACTGAGTACAGTTGATATACTGATCAGCTAACTGAGCAGAGACGATGTACTGACCTGCTAACAGAGTAGAGTTGATAGACTTATCAGCTAACTGAGTAGTGTCGATGTATTGACATGGTAAGATAGAAGTCGATCTACTGACATGTTAACATAGAAGAGTCGATATACTGACCTGCTAACAAGGAAGAGTCGATATACTGACCTGCTAGCAAAGAAGAGTCGATGTACTGACCTGCTAAAAGAGTAGAGTTTCTCCAATGACCTGCCAGCAGAGTAGAACCGATATACTGACATGTTAATAGAGTAGAGTTGATGTACTGACCGGCTATCAGGGAGGGGTCGGTATACTGACCTAATAACAGAGTAGAGTTGCTCCAATGACCTGCTAACAGAGTAGAGTTGATATACTGACCTGCTAACAGAGTAGAGTTGATATACTGACATGCTAGCAGAGTAGAGTTGATATACTGACCTGCGTACAGAGAGGAGTCCATGTACTGACCTGCAAATAGAGTAGAGTTGGTGTATTGTCCTGTTACCACAGTAAATTCGAGGTACATGACTTGTTAACACAGTAAAGTCGATGTACATGACCTGCTAACGTAGTAAAGTTGATTTACTAACTTTTTAACAGAGTAAAGTGGTTGTACTGATCTGTTAATGCACTAGAATCGATATACTGATCTGATAATAAAGTATAGTAGATAAACCGTTCTGATAATAGAGTAGAGTTGATGTACTGATCTGCTAACTGAGACAGTCGATGTACTGACCTGCTAACTGAGTACAGTGGATGTACTGACCTGCTAACAGAGAAGATTCGATGTACTGACCTGCTAACAGAGTAAAGTTGATATACTGATCTGCTAACAGAGTTGAGTTGATATACTGATCTGCTAACAGAGTAGAGTCGATGATCTGGCCTGCTAACATAGTAGAGTTGATATACTGATCTGCTAACAGAGTAGAGTTGATATACTGATCTGCTAACAGAGTAGAGTTGATATACTGATCTGCTAACAGAGAAGAATCGATGTACTGACCCGCTAACAGAGAAGAGTTGCTCCAATGACCTACTAGCAGAGTAGAAACGAAAGACTGACATGCTTACAGAATCGAGTCAATGTACTGACCTGCTAACATAGTAGATTCGATATATTGACATGCTAACGGAATAGAGTCGATGTACTGACCTGCTAACAGAGTAGAGTCGATGTACTGACCTGCTTACTGAGATGATTCGATGAATTGTCCTGTTAACAGAGTAAAGTCGATGTATTGACATGCTAACATAGAAGAGTCGACATACTAACATGCTAACAGAGTAGAGTCGAAGTACTGGCCGGCTAACAGAGTAAAGTTGATGTACTAACTTGTTAGCAGAGTAGAGTGGTTGTACAGATTTTCTTATACACTAGAGTCGATGCACTGACCTGCTTTGGAGTAGATCTGCTCCAGTGGCCGGCTAGCAGAGTAGAAGCGATATACTGACATGCTAACAGAGCAGAGTGGATATACTGACATGCGTACAGAGGGGAGTCGATGCACTCACCTATTAACATAGTCGAGTTGATGTGTTGTCCTGCTAACAGAGTAGAGTAGATGTACTGACCTGCGTACAGAGAGGAGTCAATGTACTCAACTGTTAACAGAGTAGAGTTGATGTACTGACCTGCTAACCGAGTAAACTTGCTCCAATGACCTGCTAACAGAGTCAAGTCGATATGCTGACATGCTAACAGAGTAAAGTCGATGTACGGACTGCTAACAGAGTAAAGTTGATGTACTTACTTGTTAACAGAGTGGAGCGTCTGTGCTGATCTGCTAATACACTAGAGTCGATGTACGGACCTGCTTTAAAGTAGATCTGCTCCAGTGGCCTGCTAGCAGAGTAGAAACGATATACTGACATGCTAACAGAGCAGAGTCGATATACTGACCTGCGTACAGAGGGGAGTCGATGCACTCACCTATTAACATAGTCGAGTTGATGTGTTGTGCTGCTAACAGAGTAGAGTCGATGTAATGACCTGCTAACCGAGTAGACTTGCTCCAATGACCAGCTAACAGAGTCGAGTCGATATGCTGACATGCTAACAGAGTAACGTCGATGTACTGACCTGCTTATAGAGTAAAATTGATGTATTGTCCTGCTAATACCATAGAGTCAATGTACTGACCTGCTAACGAGTCGAATTGTTCCAATGACCTGCCAACCAAGTAGAGTCGATGTACTGATCTGCTGAGTAGAGTCGATATACTGACCTGATAACAGAGTTGAGTTAATGTACTGATCTTCTAACAGAGAAGAGTCGAGATACTGACCTGTCAACTGAGTTGAGGCGACGTAGGCCCCCTATTGTTTTTCTAATACAGTAGAGTCGATTGACTGACATGCCAACAGAGTAGAATCAATATACTGACAAGCTTACAGAGAATAGTCGATATACTGACATGCTAACAAAGTAGGGTCGATGTACTGACCTGTTAACATAGCAAAGATGATATACTAATTTGTTTACAGAGTAGAGTCGGTGCACTAATCTGGTTATACACTAGAGTCGATTTACTGACTTGCTCCAATGACCTGCTAGCTGAGTAGAATCGATGTACTGACATGCTAACAGAGTAAAGTTGATGTACTAACTTGCTAACAGACTAGAGTTTCTGTACTGATCTGCTAATACACTTGAGTCGATGTACTGACCTGCTTATAGACTAGAGCTGCTCCAATGGCATGTTAGCAGAGTAGAAGCGATAGATGTACTGACCTGCTATCAGAGAGGAGTCGATATACTGACCTGCTTAGAGAATAGAGTCGATGTACTGGCCTGCTTACAGAAAAGAGTCGATGTATTGTCCTGCTTACAGAATAGAGTCGATGTAATGGCCTGCTTACAGAATAGAGTCGATGTATTGTCCTGCTTACAGAATAGAGTCGATGTACTGAACTGCTTACAGAATAGATTCGATGTACTGGCCTGCTTACAGAATAGAGTCGATGTATTGTCCTGCTTACAGAATAGAGTCGATGTATTGTCCTGCTTACAGAATAGAGTCGATGTACTGGCCTGCTTACAGAATAGAGTCGATGTATTGTCCTGCTTACAGAATAGAGTTGATGTACTGGCCTGCTTACAGAGTCGAATTGTTTCAATGACCTGCTAACATAGTAGAATCGATATACTGACATGCTAATAGAGTATAGTTGATGTACTGACCTGCTAACAGAGAAGAGTCGATGTACTGACCTGCTAACAGAGTAGAGTCGATGTACTGACCTGCTTACATAGCAAAGTTGATGTACTAACTTTTACAGAGTAGAGTGAGTGTACTGATCTGCTTATACACTAGAGTCGATTTACTGACTTGTAGAGTTGCCCCAATGACCTACTAACAGAGTAAAATCGATATGATGGCATGCTAACAGAGTAGAGTCGATGTACTGACCTGCTAACAGAGAAGAGTCGATGTACTGACCTGCTAACAGAGTAGAGTTGATGTACTGACCTGCTTACATAACAAAGTTGATGTACTAACTTTTACAGAGTAGAGTGAGTGTACTGATCTGCTTATACACTAGAGTCCATTTACTGACTTGAAGAGATGCCCCAATGACCTACTAACAGAGTAGAATCGATATGCTGACATGCTAACGGAGTAGAGTCGATGTACAAACCTGTTAATAGAGTAAAGTTGATATACTAACTTGTTAACAAATTACTATCTACTATTACACTAGAGTCGATGTACTGATCTGCTTATAGAGTAGAGCTGCTTCCATGACCTGCTAGTAGATTGAAAGCGATATACTGACATGCTAACGGAGTAGAATGTACTGACCTGCAAATAGAAAGGAGTCGATGAACTGACCTGCTAACAGAGAGGAGTTGATGTACTGACCTGCTAACAGAGAGTAGATGTACTGACCTGCTAACAGAGAGGAGTAGATGTACTGACCTGCTAACAGAGTAGAGATGATAAATTCACCTGCTAGCAGATTAGAGTCGATGTTCTCATCTGCTAACTAAATAGAGTCGATGTACTAGCCTGTTAACAGAGTAGAGTTGATCAAGTGAACTGCCTACAGACTAGAGTCGATGTACTGACCTGCTGACAAACTAGAATCGATGTTCTTACATGCCTTCAGACTAGAATCGATATACTGACATGCTAACAGATTAGAGTCGATGCACTGACCTGAGTAGAGCCGATGTACTGATCTGCTTACAAGCTAGATTCGATGTTCTGACCTACAAAAGTACAAACTTTGTCAAACAGAAGCCTTGACAGTAAAAGTAAAGTCGATGTCAACGCTAACATTTAAACGCGTTCTCTAAATAGTAAACTCTTTTGTTTCAACATCAAAATAAAAAAGCTTTCAATTTCACTGCGGATCTTTCCTCCATTGTTAACCAGAGAAACTGATATTTGAATGACGACCATGACGAACTACGAGGAAGCACAGGCAATTATAACATTTTCGGTCACTAGTACTGTTTTACAGGTTGTTTATGCATTAAACTATGTGAGAACGTGTGTGTGTTTTTCTTGTAACATGAAAGTTTTATTAAATGTGCTTTGTTTCACTTCATGCCTTGGGAAAGTATCAATAATTAAAGTAAGAAAGAAAAATCAGTTTTTTTTACAAATTGTTTAGGAAAATGATATGTTGGGCATGCAACGACTTGTGGGCCAATGATAGTTTGATATTACATTCAATTGCCGAATGTCGCTCGTTGATTAGAGGAGCTAGAAACGGGTGGGGTATTTCACAAGCATCAACAAGGTGTGTTAAGTTTATCAAAGGTTATCACAACAGCATTGCTATTCCAAATTATTAACGGAGAGATAAAACTATAGACACTCATGTTTTATACATGGGCATACTGTGCAATAATATAATTGTTTTGCCGGGTGTTCCGAAAATGTTTCCTTTTTTGTTAAATTTTGATACAAGCTTTTTTCCCATGAGAGCTGTTAGCATTGCTCCCATGCACTAAAAAAAAGAAATGAGAAGATACTCTCAATGATGGTGCAGTGGCATATTGGGGTAAGCAGATACTAGATTACCTGGGTGCTGTGTAAAGAAATGTAACTTGGCTGGCTGGGGATTTGACGTATATATTTCGTACATAGGTCGTTACGTTGAAAATAATATTCATTTGCATATTTCATTAGGCAGAGAAGACTTGTCTACGTTAGAAGAGCTAATCTAAAGTATAACTGATATTTACATGTATGTCGATATATATACACATATATACACAAATAAAACGTTCCGATATTGTTAGAATCCACACCCGTGTATGCTATATGGAAAAGTTTATAGTCTGTAGAACAAACCTTTTGGAATGGCACCAAATAAGTCTATAATCATTTTAACCAATGTGTTTAGTATAATGATTTTATGTGAAATAACAGGTGTTGCTTTCGGTCGATAATCACATGATGTTATCTTATATGTGTCTAAGGCCTCCAGCATTTACATGTCCTTTACAACAATATGAAGGTGTACGGTAAGTAGATTTGCCCGTAAGTATTAGGTTAAAAAAACTGTAGGTTCACTGATAAGTCTAGTATTATACACAGGTACTGTTATTCCGTAAAAAGTTAACCTTGCTCGACGTTTCGACGTTTGATTTTGTCGTCTTCAAGATAATGATGATGGTTATGCTGCTGCTCATGGTGATGATGATGATGATGATGATGATGATGATGATGGTGATGATGATGATGATGATGATGATGACAAGATAAAGTGTCAAAATGTCGAGCAAACACGAAGTTCTCTGTGTTCAGAATTACCCGACTTGTGTTTTACATTAAAAGTGTCAGTATTTAGTGATGAGAGCAAAGTTTAGCCTACATACCTACGATTATAAAGCTAAAGGTCGTTTAAAGGCCCGAACTCAATCTTAACTTTCAAATTTCCTTTTTACATCTGTAAATGTTTCCTAAGACGTCTTTTCGAAATTAATACAACGCTTACTGTCCTAGGTTTGGTGCTGTTGTTCTTTACCCTGTTGGGAAGCACGCTAGTGCAGTGTGTGGAGAGAGATGAAAGGCAGGTCGGAGAAATCGCAGGAATCGTTGTGCCAATTGTACTCAATTTCGCCAAAGCACTTTTCAAGAAAATTATCGATAATTGGATCGATAAAGACAATTTAGATGTGAGCTAATATTAAATATACAAATTTAGCTATTAAATATTGGCTCTATTATCCGCTTTTCTGTCCTGTTTTGACCTCGATTAGGCTGTTATGTCATGTTGATGGTAAATGAAGTAAGCTACGACATCCCCTAGCTTTACTTCCATAGATATCGCATTTGATCTGTTTAAAACAAAGCAAAACTGACTTGGACTGTTCACACTTACGTGAGAAAATAAAACGAGCTTTTGGAAATTGTACACTTTTATGCAACAGAGTTTACATCTTTTTGCGGTTTATTGTTATTATTAACCCATGTATGCACTCGAATTTACAGCTTTATGTTGTTCATTATTATTAGTAACACTTGTATGCAACAGAGTTTACAGCTTTATGCTGTTCATTATTATTCGAAAAACTTGTATGCACCAGAGTTTACAGCTTTATGCTGTTCATTATTATTCGAAACACTTGTATGCACCAGCGTTTACAGCTTTATGCTGTTCATTATTATTCGTAACACTTGTATGCACCAGAGTTAAGAGCTTTATGCCGTTTGTCATTATTATTAAAACTTGTATTCACCAAAGTGTACAGCTTTATACTGTTCATCATCAATATTAACGCTTGTATGCACCAGAGTTAACAGATTTATGCCGTTCATTATTATTATAATTATTTCTCAGGTAGTGTTCATTGGTCGAGCGTTCCGTATCCACACTGACTCAGCCACCCAGGTGACGGTGACGGACAGAGCCAGTGGGGTATCTGTTACCATGCAGGGTGCAACTGCTCAGGTACGCCCACTTCTATCAGCTTAAACCTTACACAACTTTAGACCAGAATTCACGGTTTCTTACTTACACTATTTGTTGTCCAGTTCCGTTACATGAAACATTCTCAAGCTTTGTTTTAAATTCATTTTCCCAAAAGAAAATATGGTGCAGTACTGCTTGCTTATTTATTTCTCATGTTGTAACAGTTAGGATAGGAGGAGAATACGATTTGTTTGTACAGGGGGTGATATATTCGTTATACCATGACCTTATCACATTACAATCATTCACTTTCCAACACTTCAACCTCTCTTTTACCCCTCTTTTTCCAACGTTATCCCCGACATATTATTACCCCATAATTATTCATTCAGTCGGTCATTCAATCACTCAGTCCGACCGACCGACCGACCGATTGTCCATCCATCCATCCATCCATCCATCCATCCATCCATCCATCCATCCATCCATCCATCCATCCATCCTTCCCCCCTCCCCAACTGACTGACTCGCCGACTCACTCACTCACTCACTCACACTTTACATTTTAGGCCGCAACAAACACCGCTTGTACTGATCTGGTAAAGAAGCTATTGTTGCAAGGAGTGATGAGTGTGGACGACCTTCACATTCCGCCAACTCTCCCTCCGTCAACCTTACGTGAGCCAGATATCTCTATAGATTAGTAGTGTCTCAAATATTTCATAACTTTGAACGATCTTATGCGCCAACCGGAAAGACCGGATAAGTCAAACATGTCATTTTATACCGATAGTGATATTAATTGGCTTAATTTGTCAATAATATGATCTACATGTATTTCAAATGATAAGTTTTGGTCATGTATGGAGTGATACATTTCTAATAGATTTATGACAATATAAAGATACACATTTTAAATTGTAACCCCCTCCAGTGTACTTTCTATAAGTTCATAAACTGATGTTCTCTGATATCGCCAGCCCCTTGTATCAACGATGAGGGAGACAGCTATTGTAATCCGCTGGTAAAGAAAGGCTTCTGTAAGACCAACCACATCTTCCACACATATATGGTGGATAATTGCTACAAGTCCTGCATGTAAGTTTTCATTGAGTCAGCTTTATTATTTTTTAGTGAATTCTGTTCAAATTGAGGGTATCTTCTAAACATATCCATGCCGATAACGTATTGAGGGTTTTATGCCTAACGAGTGTCAACAGCAGCTTGGTATTAGGCGCTTTTCTTTGATATTTTGTAAACATATTATTTTGTATATGTACCCCTTGTTGTCACAATCCGTTGGGAAACCTGTATAAATACGCACTCACTGAACAAACTTTGGTTTAACCAGAGGACTAAATCCTGATGATTTTGTCCGACTGATTCAGATAGGTACTGTGGAATCATTTATCGTTTTTGTTGACTATAGATTCAAACAAGCTCACTACTGTATAGATGTTGCCGTTATATATCTGTTCTAATTTTCAGGGGATGTGCCTAGTCAGTGGCCGCGGAAGGGATGGCGAACTCAGGAGAAGATTTGAACAGACGGACAAGAACTATTCATATGTATTCTGAATACCCGGTTAAAACGAATAAAAGTTCTACTAAATATTTCATGAAACTATCGTAGGCTGTGTGTTAATTTAAATACACCATGCACCAATCATGTGTTCTCTGCTAATATAGCTAAGATTGATTGATTGATTGATTGATTGATTGATTGGTTGGTGTTTTACGCCATGCTTATAAAGATATTTAACTTATTTGACGGCGGTGTATTCCAACAATAACTGACACCAGCACAACCATAAAATGTGAGGTGCGATGATACTGCTAGAAAGTTAATCTCTCCCCAGTGTTGAAAAAAGACAGCACTGCTACAATTCAAACAAACTGCCCTTTGCCAGAGGGCTGCTAACTAAGCCATTCACCAAATGTTAGCCCATTGAAAAGGTTCCTCTAGCATTTCAAATCATCCATAGTGACGTAGATGAGTGATTTTTAATGACAGGCTGGCATTTGTGGACATTCTGCGCTTAACGGAAGTACAACACACTATAATGTCCGCACGTAACCATTAACAAAATCACGCTTACTCACCTCGACAGGTTATTACTAACTACAAAATAATACAAATGTGTTATGTCTGTACTTAGTTTGTCACGGCCTTAACACCCGTACTTGATAGTACGGTCCGACGGGTTAATTGTCCTCTTTCCACTACCCACCTCTTTTAACTTTTTTAACGCCACCAAGGGCTTCAGTTTTGGCACCTAAGGGGTGTATCCCTCATGTTTACCAACAACTTATAACCTCAAGATATAAATTTTTTTTATCTTGATACACATGAATTGTATCCCTGGTTGTTATTTGATTCGGCAACAATTGATCCGCTAAAGGACAAATACTCTGGCGACATTTGATCCGATTACGGACAAATATTCTGGTTACAATTGATCCGATAAGAAGACAAATACTCTGGCGACAATTGCTCTCATAAAAATACACATACTCTGGCTACTATTGCTTCGATAACGGACAAATACTCAGGCGACATTTGCTCCGATAAAGGACAAATACTCAGGCGACATTGTTTCCGATAAAAGGACAAATACACTGGCGACAATTTGTCCGATAAAAGGACAAATACTCTGGCTACAATTGATCCGATAAAAGGACAAATACTCTGGCTACAATTGATACGCTAAAGGACAAATACTCTAACTACAATTGCTCTGATAAAACTACAAATACTCTGGCTACTATTGCTCCGATAAAAGGACAAATACTCTGGCTACAATTGATCCGATAAAAGGACATATACTCTGGCTACAATTGATCCGATAAAACTACAAATACTCTGGCTACTATTGCTCCGATAAAAGGACAAATACTCTGGCTACAATTGATCCGCTAAAGGACAAATACTCTGGCTAATATTGCTCCGATAACAGACAAATACTCTGGCGACATTGTTTCCGTTAAAGGACAAATACTCTGGCGACATTGTTTCCGATAAAGGACAAATACTCTGGCTACTATTGATCCGCTAAAGGACAAATACTCTGGCGACAATTGCTCTGATAAAGAACAAATACTCTGGCTACAATTGCTCCGCTAAAGGACAAATACTCTAACTACAATTGATTCGATAAAAGGACATATACTCTGGCGACATTTGATCCGATAAAAGGACAAATACTCTGGCGACAAGTACTCCGATAAAAAGACAGATACTCTGGCGAAATCTGTTCCGATAAAAGGACAAATACTCTGGCGACAATATATCCCACAAAAGGATATATACTCTGGCGACAAGTACTCAGATAAAAGACAAATACTCTGGCGACAATTGCTCCGATAAAAGAAACATATACTCCGGTTACAATTGATCCGATAAAAAGACAGATACTCTGGCGACATCTGTTCAGATAAAAGGACAAATACTCTGGCTACAATTGATCCGATAAAAGGACATATACGCTGGCGAAAAGTGCTCCGATGAAAGTCATATACTCTGGCGACAATTGCGCCGATGAAAGTCATATACTCTGGCGACAATTGCTCCGATGAAAGTCATATACTCTGGCGACAATTGCTCCGATGAAAGTCATATACTCTGGCGACAATTGCTCCGATAAAAGAAACATATACTCCGGTTACAATTGATCCGATAAAAAGACAAATACTCCGGTTACAATTGCTCCGATAAAAGAAACATATACTCCGGTTACAATTAATTCGATAAAAAGACAGATACTCTGGCGACATCTGTTCCGATAAAAGGACAAATACTCTGGCGACAATATATCCCATAAAAGGATATATACTCTGGCGACAATTGATATGATAAAAGGACAAATACTCTGGCGACAAGTACTCCGATAAAAGAAACATATACTCCGGTTACAATTGATCCGATAAAAAGACAGATACTCTGGCGACATCTGTTCCGATAAAAGGACAAATACTCTGGCTACAATTGATCCGATAAAAGGACATATACGCTGGCGAAAAGTGCTCCGATGAAA